>JAZHYW010004030.1:0-13480 GCA_037355805.1 Ixodes ricinus
TATATACTTGTTTATTGCGTCAAATTAATTCCTTTCAGATGAAGCTCATCTAGGCATTCATTGAGCTCCTTGTTCTGGCTCTGCAGGCTGCGTCTCGAGCTGAGCCATCATTTCGTCCACCTCATCCTCCAGCCAGTCCCCTCTTTGTATTCTTCGGCAGTCTTCCAGGATGCTCTCGCAGGTTCGCTTTAAGACTACCGACTGCATGTATGCCATCAGCCTGTCGGTGACTTCGAGCTGTTTCATATATCCCTTGAAATGTCTTGTCACCAGCCCATCCCAGGTCATCACCACTGGTACTGTAACTACTTTGCACCCGGGGTACATTATCTTGAGCTCATTTTTCAGTAAGTCGTATTTCTGAGATTTTCGCAACTCGGTCTTGGCCAGGATGTTCTTGTTGGTGATGCCAACCTCAATCAGTGTGATTTCCTTCGTTCTCCGGTCATGTATCATCAGGTCGGGCTTGTTGTATTCAAGGGACAGTTCCGTCTCAATCTTTACGTCCGATTTTATCTTTACCCTATCATTAGATATTACCTTTTCAACTTTGTAATTCTTCAGCTTACTACTCCGGTTCAATCCATACTTTTTGGTGTAAAGAAAGTGAAGGCATCTGACAACTTCATCATGGCGTTTCTTGTAGTACAGGTCCAGCATTCCGCCACAGTGTGTCGCCAGGTGTTCCACCGACCTTGAGCCCTTGAAGCAGTGGGGACATCTTTTTGACATTCCTCCAAAGTACAGGTTACGATCCTGTAATTTGGTGAGCATCCCCTCCTGCTGTGGCGACATGTTGCCCTTCGTCAGCCACATTGATGAAATTTTTCGGTCGTAGATGCTGGGCACCACACAGCTGTTGTCGTCGTCGTTATCCTCGGCTCGGGCATCTTCGTTGGCACTGTCTCCATTATTAAAAATAATGCCGTGCATCACCTTCTCCTTTATTCGCGTCATTCGACACTCTTCCTGTTTTTTTGGATGTTTTTCTCTGTCAAGTTTGTCTCTTCAAGTTGGTACTTTTCCTTCAGGTACTCACATATTCGCCCAAGCTGGGTTTTTTCCTCTTTCTCCTGTTCCATCAGCGGTCTTGTCTGCGGGTTCTTTTCAAAGGATTTTAACATTTTGAATATCATTAGCTCAGCTTTTTCCTCCACGCAGGCGAGTCCTCTTCCCAGTTGGTCGCGCTTCAGGTATAGCCGGTCTATATTCGCCGCATTCCTCGTCACCTTGTACTCGCTCAGGATCTTCCTTACCTCCATGTCAATCGTTTCGTATTCTTTCGGCTTGAAAGGTAGGAGACCTACATAGTAATTGAGTGTCGAGAGGGCAAATTCGTTGATTCCTCTAAATAGGTTGGCAGCATTTAGCTTTGTCTTGCAAAGCATTCTCGTTCTTTCGGTGGCCTTGTTGGTAACGATGGCCTTGTTCTTATCTTTCACCACATTTCGTGAGTCTTCCAGGATGCCCAGATACTTGTAACCTCTGTGATCGTCCACCATCCCTCCGAAGACTCCATTGTTCCCGACGTTACTCGCCGACTTCTACTGATTCACCTTTAGTCCCATCTGACAGAGCGTTTTTTTTGTTAGGCCACACAGCCTAATCAGTGTCTCTTCTGTGTCAGCCAGTAATTTGATGTCATCGATGAAAATCAAATGGTTGCGTTCGATGTTGCCCATCTGCAATTGTTCGCAGTTCTGGTTAAGTCGGCGGCTCAAGGGTTCCAACGCGAGGACGAACAGCAACGGTGAAAGGCTATCACCCTGGAGGAGTCCTTTGTTGATCCTCACCTGGCCAATGTCGCTCTGACGACAAACCAAGCTGGTGCGTTGGAAGGCAAGCGTCCGCTTGACGAACTTGATGATGTTCTCCGGCATGCCCAACTTCGTCAGTATGGCTACCAGGTAGTCGTGTTTAACGCTGTCATACGCTTTTTGGATATCAATCCAGGACGTAAACAGCTCGTTGTTGTGCTTTTGGTTGAGCACTTTGTTGAGGAGGGCTTGCTGTTTGGCACCTTGGCAGCCTCTTCGAGTACCCATCTGGTTGGCCGAGATCACCTCATTCACCTCGCACAGGTCCGTCACCAGGGCTGTGACAACCTTGCTCAGCAGCTTGTAGATGTTCGGGAGGCACGTTATGGGACGTAGCTCTTTGCCCTTGCTTGCTCGTTTCGTCTTCGCGATAAGGTACGTCGTGCCCACGTACAGTCGCCCATCAATCTGTTCGGGGTCGTCAACTGCTTTGACTAGAAAGTCGATGAGACTAAAGTGGAGTGCAGTCAGCTTTTTAATGAAGAAGCTGAATACGCCGTCGGGCCCTGGTGTCTTCCAGTTGGGTAGGGACTTGATCTTCTCCTCAATGACCTTCTTGACTTTCTCCTCCTCAGTTTCGGTCTGAAGCTCCACTGGGTCCAATAGGTCAATCAATTCCTGGTGCTCACCTTCTTCGTCATCGGTCGCCCAGATTCCTCTCCAGAAAGTAATCACCTCATCAACATCGATGTTCTCGTCAATCTCCTTCTGGTCTTCTTCAAGTCTCCGGTAGAAGGTGGACCGATTGAACTCGAACAGCTTGTTCGTTCTCCGATACTCGGTCCGGTTTGCCGCAATCATCAGTTTTTTCTCAAAGACCGCCCTTTTCTCTTCGATCTTGTCCTCAAGCTTCTTCAACTGGTCCTCGTTGTTCGAGTGGTACTGATTGGCTTTGCAAATTCGCTTTAGTGCTCTCGAGGGAGCCTCGTTCTGTTTGTGACTGGTGATGATTTGCAGCTGTTGACTAAACTTCTCGATCTTTTTTTATAGACTCCTTCCAGTTCACATCTTTCTTTGGCTTCTTTGTAACCTCCTCATATGTCAGCTGGCAAGCGTAGATCAAGTCATTCAGCTCTGCTAGAGTATTTGCCTTCTTTTCCAGCTCCTCTAGCTCGATCACCAGATTGAGCATCTCGATGACCTGATAGTTTACTTCCTGACTGTATACGTTTATTGTTCTTCTTCGGTCAGTTTGGTGATTAAGGGCCAGTTCGATGTTATTGGCCAGCAGATTCTTCACATTGGTGTACAGTTCGCTATTTGTTATGGTCGCTGGCAACGGCCGTTCTCTTTCTTCGTTCACCTGACCATTGCCCGATTGAGTAGGCAGTTGTCGATTTTTCCACCGGGTATACTTGTTTTTTATCGTTGTCGACGTTACATTCTGGTTATGCTTCCGATTATACTCGATTGTTATTTTTGGCCACCAACCGTTGGGCATCCGTCTATGTGGTCCTTTACTTCGCTCGATCACCAGGGCCAACCATCTTTCTGGTGTTGTCGTCTCCCTGTCGGCTCGCCTCACGATCGCCGCAAAAGCCACTTCTCTGTCGCCGGATTCCTCATCATCATCGCCGTTCTGGTCGGTTGGTGGTTCAGTTGGTTGATGGTCATCGTCTGTTGGGTTGGCACTGTTGTTATCGTCGGGGATGTCTGTTGGGGTTGGTGCCGATCGAATGCGTCGATGGCCGTTGCACTAGCGAGACGTCGTTGATTCCGGAGGGGTTTTCAGTTCCGACGCTCGGAGATTTGTTATTTTGCGTTTCCATCCCTGTTTGGCAGAGACACAATCGTTGGTTTTTCGACACACCTAGAAAACCAGATATATATATATATATATGAAAGTCAATTGAGCAATAACCAAAAATGATATGGCTCTCAGATGCAAACCACGTTTTGTGTTATAGTAATATGGCGAAAACTCAGTATGCAGGCTCTAAGAATCCTAGAAATGCCAATATTATGACGATACGTAAGCCATTTCACTATTAAAAAATGAAAGCCGTTTACAACTCCCTGTAACGCCGAATTAGAGCGCAGCTCTTGAGGAGGAGTATGGGAAGGTACGGAGAGGGGGCTATGCCCCTCCTCCTCTCCTGCTCGCCCCCCATTTAGGGGAAATTTTTCCGCGAGATTTAGCGGGGAATTTTTTCCGGTAAATTTGGCGGGGAAAATTTTCCGCTAAATTTGGTGGGGAACTTTTTCCAATAAATTTAGTGGCGAATTTTTTCCGTTGAATTTAGCGGGGAGACCTTTCCGCTAAATGTAGCGGGCAATTTTCTGCTAAATTTAGCGGGAAATTTTTCTCTAAATTTAGCGGAGAATGTATCCGCTGAATCTAGCGGAAAAAATTTCCCCGCAAATTTAGCGGAAAATGTTCCCCTAATGGTAGGCGAGCAGGAGAGGAGGAGGGGCATAGCCTCCTCCCCGTACCTCCCCCCTCCTCCCCCTCAAGAGCTGCGCTCTAATTCGGCGTTACAGGGACTTGTAAACGTCCTTCATTTTTATTTCAGTCAGTCGTACTCACGGACAATGACGGATCGCAAAACATGCACGCCAAAAAAAAGGTATATTCTTAACCCCTCGTCTCATATAATACACCCCAAAACTTCAGTTCGACGCAGAGCACACTGACGTTGAACCGACGGTACCAACTTTCACGAGCGGCTTGATAGCCGAAGTGTACTACTTATTAAAATTAGCTAATTTACGTGTGACAGACTAGAAAAAAAGTAATCGGGGTTCTCTTGGAGTTACTCCAAAACCTCCGTCCTTTTTTGTTTTTATAGCGTTTGATACGTACTTTAGCAGTTTAATATGTTATATCGCACCGTTGTCAAGCCCTTCGTAAACGTTGGGGTCGTCAGTTCCACCTCTGTGCGCTGTACGCAGAAGTGAGGTGTTTCGGTGTCTTATATGTGTCAAGGGGTGTAATGGCTACACCTTTTTTTTAAGTGTGCACGTTTGGAAGTCACTGGCGTCGCAGACTGAATCTGCGCAAGGAAGACCGATGATTCAGTCCAGCGCGCGCGCGCTCGAGAGCAGACCGGCAGACGACCGGACACATCACTCCCGCGGAAGACGAAAAAACAAGATCAACAACATAGTGCGCTCTGTCTGAAATGATTATCGCAGTATTTTGTTCCCTCATTGCAAAAAAATAACATTTGTCTCATACTCTTACTTGCTCTCATCATCTTCGAAAGCAGATACATTTTGAAATAACAGCGTTAGCAAGCTTCACGAAATGCCGCGTTTTCATTGGTCACGTGTCGTCCTGGCTGCCGGAACATGCTCCTCCCATCGCCTGAGATTACCTCCGTGTGTTGCAATCTTTGACTGCTTTTTAAATAGGAAAATCGGGCCCGCATGATAGCAATTTAGGAATATCTAGGATGCTCAGAGCCTCCACAGTGAGTTATCGCCATATTTAGGCGATTTCACAAACCTCCTCAAGGTCCCTTTACTGACGCGCCCGATAGCTGGCCAATATTTGTTCGAGATAAACGTTCTCTGTCAGTGGGTAGGCGAAATACCCTCCAACTGCAAGCCAGGCGAGCGTGTAAGAATTGTCCGAACTCTCTCTTCGGAGTGAGCCCATGCGTCTGTGTTTCAATCAGCAAGACCGCCGAGCACCAGGTTGTCCTTACAAGAGTGAACTTCATAATTGCCCGACTATGATTTTAGAGCAGCATTTTTATGAAGAATTATCGTCGACACCACATCTTGTAAATAAGTTTCATTTTGCATACCTTCAAAATAACTAACTTTTCATTCGAAAGTGTTAGTCTCGTAGCTAAATAAAAACGTTTGCACCTCAAGCTTTTTTTTTTTTTTTTTGGGGGGGGGGGTTCAGCAGGGTAATTTATGAGGGTGTCGTGCCGCTGGTCAAGACTAACGGATAGACTAATAATTCATTGTTCTGGTTTCGGGGGCTTATTTTGGAGCGCCAGGGTTTAGCTCCACGTCTCCACTAAGATGAAGAAGCATTTTCACACTATAAACAGACAGAGCCGCGGTAGAAGCCGAGCAAGCAAGCAATGCTGCTGGAAGGCAGCAGCATTGCTGCTGCCTTCCAATGCCCACTAGAGAGTGCAAAGTTCGGCCAGTTGCGTTCAAGGTGCTGCCACAGTACTGTCTTTTTGTAATGCGGCAGCCCTTTATAAGCGACTAATAATAGACCTCATACGAGGAACATATTGTCACATATGCTAGTTTAATAGAGATTATAGTTCTGCGTAACAAGTTTGTTTTAATCAGCTTCTTTTAAGAAGTTTTATTGTTAGATAAAAAAAATAGTAGCATCTTTTCTGACAATATAAAGCAATTCCTAATTCAGCATTTTCTTTAAATTTTACTTTAGTACTGCTTTCTTTCTGTCTATACAGCCCAGACGAACCTAGCAAACCTATATTTGATTTCTTTACAGTTTCTCAAACGGCAGGGACATCTATAGAATTGGTATACCATATAAGGATTTTTCTTTAAGCGAGCAGGAGTACCTAATATTCCGAGATATAAGTTCAGCCTTTCAAGAAATTTGTGTTGATGTCGATAAGACTTCCGCTTTCCTGTCTAATATTGCGTAGGGATATACACCTTTCCAAGGGGCACTCGGCCCCAAGGACAAGATGACCTTTTTTGATCCCAGTCACTGATGCTAGTCTCTCACCGGCGTCCCTGCTAACCCTAACCGATTGGACCGTTGACTAAGATAAACACAGCCTTGCGTAGGCGCAGTTTCAGATACTGCTGGCGGCTGAATTCTGGCTTTCTGACGCTGTTTCTCTGCGTTTCATGGTGCATGTATTGTTTTGATGGCATTGAGAAGGCATTGTACCACATTGAGAACAAAAAACAAATTGTAAACTATATATATATATATATATATATATATATATATATATATATATATATATATATATATATATATATATATATATATATATATATATATATATATACAACACGGGCACTTTACGTCATCGTACGTGGTCTCCGAAGAGGAAATAAACGAACATATGCAGATGAATGAACCGTACTTTATACAATGAATCAAAGAATCAAAGTTTTCTGGAACCCGCCGAAAGCCAAAATAAGGGCGGACATTGGAAGGCCCAGAGTTCAAATCCTGGCTCCGCCCTTATTTTGGCTTTCGGCGGGTTCCAGAAAACTTTGATTCTTTGATTCATTGGATTAAGTACGATTCATTCATCTGCATATGTTCGTTTATATATATATATATATATATATATATATATATAGTATGTATAGTGTGTGTGTGTGTGTGCTTTTTTTTTTGTGGTGTGGGGGGGGGGGGGGGTGTTGCGCGCGACAGAACGAATGCGACTGGAATGTTTTTTTTTTTTTTTACGTTGAGTTCTGACGACGCCGTCCGTCTCAGCCGTGTCAAGCAGCCAAGCGCTTGACTGTCAAAAATAATTTACAGTAGAAGATAGCCGAAAGGCATGTATATTTCACGAGCACAAATAACGTGTTTACAGAAACACACGGGAGGGCTCGAACATAAAATTTTGAAAGTGTTAACATTCGAAAACTATTTTGTACGTACCGCACAATGCGGCGTTATCCGGAAAGAGAATTACTAGTGTCGATGGCCGTCACATCTTGGCGATTGGACGGCAAAGGAACGGACGCGACTGACCCTGTCCCCACCCCGAACCTGAACAGCTATTTTTGGCGATGACTGAGAAGGTCTCTACGCGGATTATTTCCGAGAGTGGGGAGAACGGTTGTAATAGACCGATCTCACCAGACAGTTTGACTACGCCACCGCAGCCGCAATGCATCGAGGGAACTTTAGTCTTTCTACAGGTGCGACGACTTCGCTGTAGCTCTGCGTGTGTGGAGCTAGAGACGGCACGCGCCCTCGCAATCACGGCGGTCTGCCTCCTGTGAACTAAAGTTAAGGCGGCGTCACGCATGCGCCGAACACTTAGTGAGATCGATGTATTGTTCGCAAAATCGCGTCGAGGGCCTGTCGACGTCAGAAACAATTGAATGGCAGTCCCATTTCTTACAGTGAAGATGACACAAAAGGGTACGCATCATGCATAAGAAAATTGAAGTAGAAACTTTCAAGAGAGGCCGGAACATTGGAATGCAAAACAGCAAAACATAGGTGGCGAATCGCGCTGAGCAGGCATCAACAGTCCAGGAGTGTGGCAAACATTTCCAGGCCAGCTAATGGGGTGCGCCCCAAGCAGCACGGAATTTGGCATATCATTGGCCTATGGCTGGCCATGGTCTTTTGGCCAATGGACAGGGAGTGGCCATTGATCGGCTAATGCTTGGCCGATGGCTGAATGCCAGTGGCCATTGGCCAATGGCCAGAGAAAGGCCAGTCATTGGCCAATGAATGGCCACAGTCTGGTCACTGGCCAAAGAACCATTGCCAGCCATCGGCCAATGATTGGACAAATCTGTGATGCTTGGGGCATGAGTCGCACCAACTGAATCATCGTCAGCAACATGGCGGCGACCTACAAGCGTGCTTTTTAAAGGTGTATAGAACCTTTAAGAAATTCACTGCCATCGAGTGGCTCAAAAGTCAGTCTAAACATTTCTGTGCTATTGGCGGTTAATATCTAGTATCTATTCGTCAACGGCATGCAGACGTACGAAAGTTACGGTGTTATTCGCCGTGCAGTCTTTTATTCTCTACTCGTTTCAGCTTCAGTGGGGTCAAGAAACTATCCCTCTGTATGAGAGGCTTACGTGACCAAATCGTTTGATAATATTCACCACATTTAATGTTATGAGCCATCTGGTGTTTGCCGAAGCAGAGGGTTTGAAGAATTCACATGATACCCTCGACTTCGTAGTGCACAGAAGCTTCACATAAATCCTTGTTATGCTGACTTCGAACAGGAATACGACAGCGTAATCTCTGGATTGTTGAAGCACCGCATCGATGCCTGTTTTCAAATTCTTCTTCCATCAGCCATCAAAATGCAGCCATTAACATGTGCAAGTACAGTCTGAGTTTCGGAAAGGGTCTATTAAGTGCCGACTTCACTTCATCTGTGAGCAGAAAAAATAATGCACAGTATTCCACGCGCCTACAAAACGCGGTGGCGTAATAAGTGCGATATGTTGCGGTGCCGAAAACATGAAACGTGAGCAGCATACTATATACACTTTAGTTTCACGATAGCTTTATAACTTCGGCATTCGATACGGCTGCATCTCAAGTTGGCTGCATTTGTCAATAATTAAATTACAAAAAGCTCCTAAATTCATGTGCACGGGGCTTGGTGGGCACAAACCAAAACATAATGAATCCACAAGCTTTGAATTTTCTCCGCCTTCATATGAAGAGTGCAGGCCACCTCAGCCAAGACCGGCTGCTCGTCAATCTTGCTCCTGAGCCGCTTTCCGAAGGCGCTGTTCTGTGAAGCCACCGAAACGGCGTGCCTGGCGCGAGGCCATGGAGTCTCGTTTATTAGCTTCCGAAGCGGTTCGCTCCGGGAGCCGTTCTCGGCCTCCCTCCCTTCGGAAGCCGACGCCGTCCGTCGCTGGCGGCACTTTAAAAGCGCTTTCGGGGCCCATCGAACCGGCCCGGAATGACCGCTGTCTCCCGGAGCCTCTGCGGAAGTATGCCGCAGCGAGGACAAGGCCACGCCCACGCCGTTGCCACGGCAACGGCTCCGGGGCGCCCAGCTACCTCCGTTGTCAGGGCTCCGGTCGCGCATCGCCGTTCAGGCCTGCGAGGATGATAGCGCCGATTCGGGACACGCTAAGGGCGGTTTGGATCCCCGATTTTTGACCAATAAGTGGCGCGCAGGTCTTCGTGTTTCAATGGTAGTAATTTCGAGCGGAATTCATAGGCGGATTGGGCGGATTGTTCCGCAAGGTATTCTGCTTTGCAACATTGGACGGTTGAGAGTTCACCACTAGAAGAGTACTTGCGCGATATAACCGTTGGCCATGGTGGCGCGTTCTCACCAGGGGCCTTCTTTGAGTTTTCAGGCTGTACGTGCAGTTAAGTAACCCTAAGATGTTACCCTATATTCAATTGGAACACTGAAAATACACGGTGTGGACGGGCCCGATAGTTATAGGTTCTTGGACGTAGAAGAGCTTGGTGGTTTTTGGGCTATATAGTGATCAATATATTATTAAAAGATCAAGATGGAAAGAGCAGAAGAGTTGTGTTGAAGTTCGTTGGTTCGCAATTAATTTATAGATTTTGCTTGGCGGACAATGTTGTGACGTGCTGCGCAAATATATTAAGGTCATTGCAGTACGACACGCATTCTCGTTCTTGAGCTCGAGTGAGACACGGTGAAATGTTTGCTTTGCTCAATAAGACTCAAATAGGGGCACAATTTCGGTCACGTAAATCACTTATACTGTTGAAAGCGCAGTAAGGCTATGACACGCAGAACTTTCTTCGGGAGTATCTGGCAGCGGCAGACTGGAGTTTTGGCTTGGCATGTGTCGTTTTCTTGCGGATCTTGGATAAGGCGAGAGGCGTTGTAGTTTATATGCTTGCCCTATCCTGGACCTAGAAATACTAGCTGATTTGAAGAAAAAGACAGAAGAGACGATAGAAAACGCGCTCTCTAGCATTTAGATAGAGCTTGTGATGTCGGCACCGAGTTATGATATTGTGCTTGTGAACTGCTGATTTGAAGTGGGGGTCACAAATAATTTTTTTTATTGGAAGTGGCATTATCGTAAAATGCCGTACTCAGTGTACCCATTATTCAACTCTCCGCACATCTTCTCACAAATGATGGCGCGAATGAGCGCTCGACGCTGTCAGAGATTGGGACTTGCGACGAAGATGCCAAGAAAGAAGCTTTGAGTCGTTGGTGTCGTTATGCGGGCGCGTTTAGTCTCGTTGAGTTGACGGCATGCCTCGGTGATACCGTTGATTGTCGTTGCATTCCGGGCCTTTGGATATTTGAATTCTCTTTGAGATGCCTTCTAAAATATCTTCGCCCTTGTTAACTTTTGTGACTCTGGTGTCGGCCAGTTTAGCAGCGCCAGAACGTTATCGGTGCGCGTTGAGTTGCTTTCGTCGGGACGTTCTGCTCAATATACGGGCGTCTCTGGGCTAGTTCTTTTGGTTGTGCCGAGTATCCGAAGACTTCAAGAAATTTCTCCTCAAGGCGGTTTTGATCATCGTCCTCGTTGTTGTGGTATTATAAAGTCACGGTGGTATCTCTTAGGTAAAAATAGACGTTTGCGAGCTCAAGGGTGTCATCCCATCGGTTGCGGGCACCCTCCGTAGTTAGTTGTACTCGCACAGACGATTAACGGCATCTTCGACAGCGGTGCCAGAGAGCGGGGCTTGGGTGGCAAACGACGGTTCGGCCTTGCATTGTTTCAGAGCGCTGCGAGGACGACTGCATTTGCTAGCCCAATCCAAGTTCCTTGGCAATGCAGGGGCATGCAGAACAGGTCATTGCATATCCACCATAAAATACGCGACAAATAAAGACAAGAGAACCATCGCTCGACAGATATATTGTTTAGTCGTCTTTACTTCCATTTTCTTTTTCAGGCCTGACGAGCGTAAAGTGATTACTAGTAAAAATTAACTTTTGGTATATTTACCTTACTTGGCACATTCCTATTGTGAAAGCACAGGAGTGTTGCACACGTTTCTCTGAAACAGGAACGAAAGCTCGTTCCTCGTTCCTTCTCAATCTTGGAATGAGTTCCGGTTTCCAATTCCAGTGGTTTGAAAGGAACGTGTTCCAGTTACCTTTCTGAGGCCGAAACGAGTCGTTACTTCGAAGTTATATTTGCGTATTTTCATTTGATATTCTGATGGATACTCCGTGGATAAACTATTGCAAGGATGTCAAGATATCCACATCGAACTACTTGTTGTGTCGCCAGTATAACATTTGTTCCAGCTCATTGTTTTCGACCATCACTCGGACACTTCCCCACCCCTTGAAGTCGGAGGTTGAAATAGTCAATAATAAATAGCCTAAATGCATAGTAAATTTGGCTGAAATTGTTGATATATCAAGACAAAAAAAAGTAAAGCCGTTCCTCCAACCGTTTCTCGGAAACGTAAAGAATTGAGCTCTTGTTCCGCCGATACAAGATGAAGTGGCCGCGTATATTTGTTCCTTCTAAAAGGAACGCGTTTCAGGAACGTTGTTCCTTGGAACGCCGTTCGGTTGAACGCTGAGGCACAGTAAAGTTGAAATATTTCTTCTACGGCTCCGTTTCAACGAATGTCGGTAGTACACCCTTCCATCGGTGCACTTTGTCTCGTGGCATCGTAGAGGTAACGCCTGCAAAACCGTCTGTTGGTCCGCTTCCTCAATAACCCTGGTTCGCGCGCGTTCCGAAAAATCCCGCGACGCAAGAGCCCGCCGTCGGGTCAGCCAGCCACATCAGCGTTCCTTCGGCCGCTGGAACCACTTTTGCACACCTTCGCGGTTTCAGCTCCGGACGTTTTCTTCTGCGCCCGTGAGCGTTCGCGCCTCGCTCGCTTCGGAATCCCGAGTGTCTAATTAGAAAGGCGCCGCTTTAATTATGCGTGTTCGTCTCCACCGTCCCTCCGGTTCCCTCGGCGAAGCAGGCTGTCGACTCAAATGTTTCGAGCATCGTCAGCAAACATACCGCTGAATCCGAGTTGGCATTTCGCGGACAGCCGTTTGCTGCTATGGCCCTCGGCTCTTGGGGACGTTTCGTAACGGCGCGCTGTGTGAGTAGTGCCTAGCGTATCAGCTTAAAAATAAACTTGCAAGGTGCTGCATATTAGAGTGGGGATTAAGATGTCCCACTACTCGGGTGAACGTGTGAAAAGCCGGCGCAATGCAGCGTCGGGGAATTTAGACAAGTCCGGAGGCGAGCGCGTTGACAAAATGACACTCGAAAACAAGGAAGTTTGAAGGTCTTAGTATACTTCAAGTAAGGTTCAGCTAAGTGGTGGGTTAGGTTAGATCAAGTTAGGCTGGGTTGATTGTTCAGCAGAGTCTAAGCAGTAAATATAAAATGCAGCTTTAATATTGCGAGATACTTCTGTAAAGTCATTATTCGATTATGCAACACTTTTACTGTATTTTATGATAATGCGATATTATGATCTGTGTGTGATACACCAGCACCTCCGTTACACTTCGTTCTTTAGAAGTGAAGGAAAAATCGAAGTCAGATTTGTTTATGGTACATTAGTACACGATGGCGAACGCTGCTCTTTCCTCAACGTGAAACTAAAAAGTATAAGCTAATATTTAAAATGAAAGACTACATGTACCAGCTTTATTTAAACTAAACGTTCTGACGCAACAGCGTCTCGCCCGACGAAATGCATGTACGAAAGCTTAAGGCCCGTTCACACACTTGCAACCGAGTAGGACCGGCTGAGACAACACCGGTTTTTAAGCCTCTTGCGAAGGCTTAAGACCGAATGTGCTGCTGCGGGGCAGGTCCTGAGCAGTCACAGAATGCTTAAAAACCGGTATTGTCTTGACCGGTCCTACTCGATTGCAAGTGTGTGAACGGGCCTTTATGCGACAGAAATGGAACTCACTCTGGGGAGGTTCCACGTGGCGCACTTCCGGCTTGGAATTTCAAATCCTCTTCTGAATGAGCCATACTTAGATTGCGGTGACACGCCATCGCACTGACAGCGTTTCTCGTTAACGTAAGCGTCTTCAGGCATGTAC
>JAZHYW010004032.1:0-10189 GCA_037355805.1 Ixodes ricinus
CAATTGACTACTTCCATAAAGCCCTGCATGCAACACGGCGCGCGTTGCACCCTGGGAACTAGTTGGCCAGGGAGGAGAGCGGCATGGTTTCGGTTTCGATCGACACGTCGAAGCGTGGACTATTAACGGCCGTTATCTCATGTTTTCTGGTCCCGAGAGCGTCATTTGTGGTCTCTAAACTAACCCAAATGGCAAGACCTCGAAGCTTTAGCACAAGCCCGAGACGTATAGCTTGTCTTAACACATGCTTGTTGTATTTTTGTACCTGAGCCTTTCTGTCAGCGTTTCGAGGTATGTGGACGAGCCAGTGCTGGGAATCTCAACGCTGCGAAGCTCGGGGATCTTGCTTGTGTACGAATCAACAAGCTGTAGCAACCAATAAGTACGCATACATCGAGCTCGCGCCTTTACATTAGTGTTGTTGATCAGGAAGTTTGTTTGTTCCGTGCGTCCATAGACGAAATATTACTTTTTGCAATTACTGTTTTCTTAATACGCCTGAGTACGCGAGGTAAAACTCGGAGGCGCCATTGAAAAGCTCCATGTTAACACACTCCTCATCTCTTATCTGTACCGACCCGCAAACTGCACGAAGTGAAGTCCTCACCCGCTTGCATTCCACTAATATTCAACATCGCGTATGCGCATAAAGTTATCCTGGAATCATATAGACTCATTCACACATACAAAACGTTTAAAGAAAGCAGAAGTCAAGCGCTTGTGTGAAGAATGTCTCACCGAATTAATGTTGAGAGTTGGGCTAGTTGGTATTCGTTGATCATAATGTAAAAACAGCGCAAACAAACACGGACGAAGGAGAAGAAACACGCAGACGGGACAAGCGCTTGTCCCGTCTGCGTGTTTCTTCTCCTTCGTCCGTGTTTGTTTGCGCTGTTTTTACATTATGATCAATGTCTCACCGTTCGCCGGAAGTGCGCCGGACGGGCATGAACCCCTATGGGGTGCGCCAAACGAACGAAATTATTCAAAGCGCATTTGACGGTCGCTAATGACCATAATATTTGTTATGTGTTTGATTTCTTCCTGCCTCAGTATGCCGAGATAATTTCAGACACACCGTTCAGGCACAGATCTTGGGCGTCAGTAAAAGGTCGTCCAAAAGGCTTAGCGAGGAGTAGCGGACGCTTGTTAGGGCCTCCGTCGCAGCTAGCCGATCTCTGCGTTTGCGAAAACTTAATCTTCGATCAGCATAAAATTTGAGTGGGAGATATATGATGACACGAGAAAGACATCATAGTAACTTTTGTGCAGTAGTGAGGTCGAATTTATTGCGTTTCCTTGAAAGTTCATGCGTCAACACTGGGCTCAACTTTAATACTCCTGTGAGGATGCGGCTTGCTTTTCGCCCGATAAAGTAACAAGAAGCGGACGTCTGGCAAGCAAAATACGTGTAAGGCCCAAGGTCACCAAATTTCAGTTGTAGTTCACTGGTACTAGACGGGATTATTGAAATTGAACTCAAAGATGCACTCGTGGGGCGAGGTGACTCTTACTACGTTTGCATACGCACTCATGATATCCGGTGTTTCGGGAACCAAGGAAAGTGCCCTGGTCTTCGTTTTGTATCGCTCGAGAATGAGTGTATTGTACGTTCGTAAAAAGTCAGATAATCGAAAACGCAAGCAGAGCGTTCGGTCGCGCCGTGATAGAATGAGATGAAGCTGCTCAGTCGAAACCGAAACTGAGTGGCCAACTAGTTCCCAGAGTGCACTGCGTGGTATTTCGCCGCATTGGGGCGCGTCGGTTTTGGAAGAAGTCCATTGTTGTACAAAGCTTGTAATTACTCCGTGTATAATATTATGTACAAAGCGTGCTGATTCCAATTGAGGTTATTGTACATTTATTCATTCTTGTCTATCGTATCGTACTTTGTATATTGCATTGAATCCTATGTATTTTGTATTGCGTTTGCCTTGTGTCTACTTCTTTCCTCTTTCCATCTTTCTCTTTCTCTTCTTTCTCAACGGGGGGGGGGGGGAATGTTGTATTCTCACTTCTTACTTAATTGCTACATCTTTGCCACATCTATAATTCTCGGCCACTAGATGCCACTTCGTCTTTCTCTCCTTCTCGGGCTGGGTCCTTGCGCCCTGAATAAACATTATTGGCCTGATGGCGGTTGTCCAGTCACGACGTCCCTGCCGTTGTCCCGCGCTGGGACACGACACTGTGGTCCATTCAGACATCCTCCAGCGCACCCTCAAAAAGATTTACCTCTCAACCCACGCGGTATTCGTTATTTGGCTGGGAAAAATGAAGATGCAATTCCGTATAACATGATTATGATATTTAGCCTCCACAGTATGTGGAAAACGAGAATGAGTTTACGACACGCAGACCTGAATGTTCGCACTGTACGTGAAAACTATATTGACAATATTGTGTATGTAGGAGAAGTTTATCGCGCCCTCGCCGAACCTTTAGATTGGTTACCACTGTTGGATGAGTTGACCATTTTTAAAGATTTTAGCAAACCGCCACGGCCTTTGTGCGGCTGGAGCGTTTTAGCTTTTCCTTTTTGTTTCTATGGTAAAACTATGTATAAAAACAAAACAGGCTTGGTGGAATGGTTAACGTACTGGCTTTCGCGCGGAGGCCCCAGGTTCGATTCCTGGAAGCCGAAGCTCCTTTTATTTATTCTTTCCACTTGGCGTTCTCGTACGTTCGAGAACCTTGCAGTCGGACCGAGGTTCGAATGTCCTACACGCCTAACGTTCTACGCCGAATGTTCCAGAAACCGACGCGGGTACAAACGGTGCTCCGCGTGGCGGTCGGGGACCCAGTTTCGCTCTTGCGCTCGAGCATGCTACTCCGCCTACCTTCGGCGCCTGCGACGCTACCTCTTTGTATTTTTGTTTTGGGCACAAGTTCGCCTCCTTTATACGTTTAGTTTGCTACTGCACTAACCGTCTCTCTGCCAGTCTTTCGTGACAATATTACCAGATCATTTGCGCTCTACTAGCGCATAGAAATCACGCAATCAGTTAGCCTAAACCTATGAGACTGCTTTCATCTAGAAAGTATTACAATATTTAAAAAAAAAAACTTACACTCCAGGCGTTTTGGTCTGACGGTGAGATGTCTTTGAATCGCAGCAGGTACTGGTGCGTTCTGGCATACACTTTTCTCATCGGGTCTTGGGTCAGTGGATACAACGCTTACGATTAACAATAAGCCTGCAAACGAAGTTCCTCTTTTTGGCAGCATATTCTGACCAGTGATCCGACGAGGTGTTGAGATCCTCGGCTTAGAAAGTATCCGGTTGTGAATTTGTCAAAGGAAAAGGAACGGGAGGCCGCAAGTCAATTTAACGAACGGATAAATGGAATATTGGGAACTTGACACCTGTTTCTATATTTATTCTTCTTTTCCTGGAGGTTTTCCAGGAAAAGAACATCATCGACAAAAAAATTCTTTGTGGTTGAAAAGTTTGACAAGGTGTATTGTGGACAGCTGGCTTGAACAAAACGATTTGAAACTATTCCCCGCTGTGGAATCTTCAACGTTTGCGACCTGACATTCACGTTTCGAACCGCTCCACTTTCATTATTGTTCGCTTTACGAAACAGAGCCCAGTAGATCAATGGCTGCATGCGAAGGGAAAGTTGGATTGAATTCGATCTGCCCTTTACATTCTTGACGACCCGACGAGGCAAAACACGGCTCTGCGTCAAAATGCGGAAGAGTGCACCCGTGAAAAACCATCTGAGTGTATACGCATTCCAGCGTAATCGAAGTATTCTAATTAAAAAAAACAAAACAACAGGGAAAGAGCACATTTATTTAAGTTGGATTGATTGAACGGATCGTTCTCACCTTTTTTGTAGGCAAGCTTTGTTTTATTTTTGTTCTATTTAAGATGGCAGACTGAACGAGTTTTCTGCCTCGTGACTCGCGAAGTTTCCATGACGATGATTGTCGTTTTTCTGTAAAGTAATTCCATCTAAACGGACAAATCAGCACCAAACAAGGCCTCTGATCTTAAATATTTTTTGCTCAATCTAATTTTTATTTTGAAATCATCATGCTCACAGAAACATAATACACCGACGGTGGTGAAGGTTTTTGTCCACCTTCGCACGATACTTATTTTACTCACCATACGCTGTTAGCAAACATAACACGTCGAGACGTGTAAACCGTTGTCCCACACGTCAAAACGTGTTCGCTTTACACGCCGCCATGTGTGTTATTCGTCTACATAGGAGCTGCCGTGTAAACTTTAACACGATACACCGTGTCTGTTTTCCGCGAAACACGGCTGAGCGTGTTCCTCATAAAACATGGCGGCCAGCAGCCGAGAACAGGCGAGAGGCGAGCCCAGCAAGCCGCATGCCTTTCCGCCGAAGTGAGAGCACACAGGACACGCTAGCTCTCGTTCGATGTCTTTTATACACAGTGAACAGTATCCAAATCTCGCTTTCCAATGAATGATTAAACAAGTGCAGAAAATGAACACCTAAAATGTCTATATGATCTTTTAATAATTTTACTGGAATGGTATCGAGCCCGGCCGATTTGTTTACTCAAAGACTTATAATCGTTGACATAATTTCAGCCCTCGGAATTTCCTGTACGATAAAGGTATTAACAACCGAATTCCTTAACCTCGTGGAAACAATCACATGTGGCAACTGTGCTGCTAGGAGAGGACCGATGTTTGTGAAGTAGTCATTAAAATTGTCTACCATTTCCTGGTCGACTAGTTTTGATATTCATTGTTGATGTCATGATTATACATAGCATGAAAATTTGTTTGTTCTAATATACTTCGTAGTAGGACAGTTTACCCTGGTGCGTATTTTAAGGCAAAGATTCGCATTTGCAGACAACTGGTTTTGCAAGAGAACAAAATGGGAAGATGGTCTGCTATTGGATCATAGTAAACTTCGGCACACACACCGCTATCGATGTTACGAAGCGCGTGATCAATCAACGTGCTCGAAGTAGAGGTAATGCGAGTGGAGTTGACGTCTAATGTTGTGTAAGCTAAACGATTCAACAAGTAGAGTATAATCATTGTGCGTATCCCATGCCAAGTGAATATTAAAATCTCCAAGGATTACAATGCGGGCGGTATGCTTATAAGATATTTGTACCAGAACCGATTCAAATTTGTCTAAGAAAGATGTTATTGTGGTGCTTGGAAGACAGAACACCACTCAAACTATTAGACTACAAGGAAGTTTAATAAAAGTGCTTCGATAAGTTCATCACTGATTAAGGCAGTATGTACAACTTCAAAGACAATGTCCTTTTTCACAAAGCATGCAGCGCCACCTCCCCTTGTACGTGTAACCCGTGGAAGGGAGGAAAATATGTACCCGGGTATAAGAGCCGTTTCATTATTTTGAAGCCTTGTATCACTTACAGCAATTATATCATATGCGTCTTGGTGCTGTGAAATACATGCCAGCAGTTGATTTAGATTTTTTCTTAGACTGGGTACACTGCTATGAAGCTTAAAAAAGAATCATGGTTTAACATAAATTGTCAACCTGTTGAAAAGTGTAAGGCATGATGACCCTAAGAGCACAGACCGAGGCGCTAGCATTATAACCACTGCACAACTCTCGCAAGGTCCCCTTCATACGTCGCATGTAGCACGGAAGAGTTTTCACTCTTCCGCATGAAAATCTTGTCCTGTCTTACCCAAACATATTTCCAGTTTTTTTCTCGCCTCTCCTGGCGAGCCTTACTTAGCAAAATCTTATTCTCAATACAGAGATGCTCATTTACGTACAGTAGGTCGTTTGCCTCGAAACCTAGAAGATTTATGTTGAGTTTCGTCTTCCTGACCGCGGAAAGCAACTTGTCACGTACTGCGCGCAAGGAAAACTTTACCACCACATTCGGCTTCACTTTGTCCTTTGACTGCACTCGAGGCACTACGGCTATATCTCCCTCAGAAACCTCGGCGCCTAGACAGGTCGCAATTACTTCCACAGCCTTCTGCAAGTCTTCATTTGGAAGAATAGATAGCCCTTTAATTTCGATATTCATGTTTCTAGTTTATTGCTTGAGTTCTACGACTTATCTTTTGGCGTCACAAAGTTCTTTGCTCATTTATTGGTTTTCTCTTTGGTTCTGAGTGCATTGGACCTTTACTTCCGATAGTTCTCGACGAAAGCTCCCATTTGTTTTTAGTTGTTCGACATCCTCGTTCAAAAAGGTGAGCGATGATCGTATACCGACCAGCTCGGTGTAGATTTCATCATTCGAGCTCTTTGCCTTCTTGACATCACTTTTTATGTCGGTTGCAAATGCGTCAAGTCGAACTATCAGGACATTTAGAACCTATGGCTTTCACCACATCATTCAGACATCCGGGATTTTGATTTCTTTCCCCCATAACTAAGGCTCCGTGTTTTCGGATAAATCCGAAAAACTCCGAAAAACATCCGCTGGTAAAATTTTTGTCAATTTGGATTTATGCGGTAAACTCCGAATAGTTATGTGCACCCCCCCCCCCCCCCCCCCCCACACACACACACACAACCAAAAAATTTTTTATTTTTGTTTTTTTCAATTTGAGCAGCGCAGGATCAATGGTTTTGGGAAAATGACATCATAATTATCTTTCAAGCCTCGGGCCGTTGTCAAAAGTGGGTCTTACGGCTTGTCTCGTCAAGGTTGGTTCAGGGAAACAGGTCATCGTACCATTCGTGTCATGACAAAAGCCACTCGTTTGGTTTCCAGTATGGGCCATGGGATTTGGGATTTAGGGAAAGGAGAGGGTATGTTTCTGGGGGTAACAGTGAAAGCTATGGACCATAGAGATTGTATAAAATAGGGAAGAGGGGCAGTTGAAACTTCTCTATTACATCCATAACCACTCCACCTTGCGCGGCCGCGGGATAGATTGATGGGGTGACTACGAGCTTCCTTGCGGCTACCTCCGGTAGTGTATTGATTTTAATGTATCGACGTTTATCGAAGCCACACTTGTGTGCGACTTTTGTCGTGGGACAAATTAGCATTGCCAATGACACCAACGCCAACTTCAACTGAAGAAAATCTTAATTGATACAAGCGCGTTTTATTTTTTTATCTGGCATACGTTTGCATCCGGTTAATATTACATTTTAATAGGAAACACTGCGAAATTAATCTTCGAATTTTGGAGAATAGGGGATTTACAAAAAAATAAACTCTGATAAACACCGAATTTTTCCTAAAAACTAAACTCCGAAAAAAACACCCTCCGAATTTCACGAAAAATAAACTCCGCAAACACTGAGCTCTACCAATAACCCACAATCAGTACTACGGGAAAGCAACCAGAATCACGCAGTACAAGTTGATATGCGGCACGACACGTGTGGCAGCAGCAGCGACAGCACTTCGTAAATCGTACTTTTTAGAATAAATATGAAAAAAACAAATCACCAACCTGTAATGTACAGGAATGCTGTCGTTAGTGCACGCCCGTCGGCTGTTCGCCGCCGCTGCCATATTGTGCGAAACACCCAAAGGCACCGCCCACTCGGTGGGAGCGATAAGAAGTTTGAAGTTGACAACAAAGTCCGAAAGCTCTCAGGATCGACGAGACGATCGAGGGCTCGGAAATGTTCACTGTTCACGACTTTGCCGCGGGCGATGTCTCCATCAGATTCGTCCGCGGTTTACAGGAACTAAGCCGCAGAAGCCCTCCTCGATGTTGATCCGTGAATGTGCGGCGAACCGACTGTAATGTACAGGCATACTGTCGTTAGTTCACAACCGTCCGCTGTCTCCCCCGCTGCCAAAGTCCTCGAAGGGGAAGCAGGAATATAAACAGAATAAATATACAAAAACACAGTAATTTCAAGATTCATAACATACACAATAACACATAACTGTCAACTTCCTACTAACTGCAGATCATGAGAGGCTTAGTATATAATCTACAATTCTTTTTTTTTTTTATAATGGAAAAACGAAATATGTGCTTTGGCCATTTCTGGTATGGTTGTTGTTATTATTTTACGGTATCTTCTATAAAATTACGTTATCCGTTACTCGCTACTTTCGACTAAACATGGCCTCATGATTGTTGGAAGACAAAATAATTTTTTATTCTGTACACTACGTGAAAGTGGCAAAGAAACCCCAACAGAACTATGTATAAACGGCGTCATTTCAAACTCCCTCGGAAGACACTTTAAACTTTCCCACGACCGGGCCCCGAGATTATCGCTGCGCATGAGCAGCCGTCTCGCTTGAAGGTGACATCCGTTCTGAAGACATCAGTGTGTACCGCCGCTCGAAGGATTTAGCCTCAACCTCCCCAGCTGCTCCAGCTGGTCACATCCTTTTCTTCAAAACAAATACATTCTTTCTCTCTGTCAACAACAAAAAAAGCTTCGACGTTTGCTACGCTTTGAACCAAAACAAGTGTCAGCGGTGGCGGTTTGTTTTTCCCAAGGGCAGGTTCAATTCTTCGAATCGCGCACGCGAAGCGTCACATGTTCGAGGATACATTACACATCCTGCCGAGAACACGTGACGCTCCCGAAGCGTCACGTGTTCGAGGGTTTTACATTGTACATCCTGCCGACAGTGAATCTTTTATTAACTTGATCAATGTAATGTGAATTTCTTTTGTTAGTATTTTTGGCGTTAGTGAAATTTCGAAACTTTATTATTGTGTTTTGTTTTTAATTGTTTATTCATATTGTTGACTGCTGGCTTGTGTTGTTTGTATGAGTTTCCAGTGTATAAATGTGATCTGTACCCTCACTCCTCTGCTGTAATCTTCCAGCGCTGCTGAGTACAAATAAATAAATAAATTAATAATCATTACGAACAAGTGTACTGTTGCCGAAGTTTATAGAGGCGGTTTATTATAAACAGCTGCTATATACTAACGGTGAAACACAAAGTAACGTAAAAGTAACGTCCGTTAGTCATGGCAAGTAACGACACCGGTATTTAGTTGCATCGGCAAAATGGTAACGGACCTTTGTAACGCGTTAGCTTTTTTAAGCTAAGGAGCAACGCTATTTCGTTACTTATTTTTGGCAACGGGCACAACACTGGCAAATACAAGGTGTTTTTTTAAACTTTCCAGATTTGTTTAAAAAAAAATGAAGCGTTTACACCTCTCTGTAATGCCGAATTAGAGCGTAGCTCTTGAGGAGGAAGAGTGGAGGGTACGGAGGAGAGGGTATGCCCCTCCTTCTCCCTTCCTCCTCTCTTGCTCCCCACCCATTTAGTGGTAAATTGTCGCTACATTTCCCGCAAAATTAAGCTGGAAAAATTCCCTGCTATTAAGCGGGAAAAATTCCCCGCAAAATTTAGACGGGAAAATTTTTCCGCTAAATTTAGCGGGGAATTATTTCCGCTAAACTTAGCGGGGATCTTTTTCCAGCGGGAAAAATTTTTCCGCTAATTTTAGCGAGGAAATGTTCCCGCTAGACTTAGCGGGGAATTTTTTCCGCTGAATTTAGCGGGAAATGTAGCGAAATATTTTCCTGCTGAATGTAGCGGGGAAATGTTGTCCGCTAAATCTAGCGGAAACTTTTTCTTGCTAAATATAGCGGGAAGAAAAATTATTTTCCTCTTCCTCCTCCCACATGACCATCGTAACGTCATTCGTGACCCTCGTGACATCACGCGTGACGTCATTATGGGAAACTCCCCGTAATGCAACGCGCGGTTACGCCAAGGGTGACAGCGACAGCGCTCATGCCGGAAACGGGCGCCTGAGGCGCGATCCACATTAACACGTTTTTGTGCGCGCGCGTAGGCCATGCGTCTCCCGGAAATTGCGTATTTCGTGACGTTTCTTCACATCTCTTGCGCCTTCCGGGCGCGCATAAGAAAGTTGGATGATTTCAACCCTTTCTGAAGGCTGTATAAACATAGACACAACCCAATTCCTTGGTACGCTGCTGGTATTGCTGTGCTGATGTTTGGACGTCCTTTTCTTGGTCGTTGAAATGAGTACTGTGATGCTTGGGTGAAATAACCTGGTCAATTCCCTCCTCGGCCGTAGAGTGTCGTTCACTTGTTACTCTCTCTTCTCCTCTGGTTAATGTGGCTCAGATAACAGTCATGCAGTCAGCCCGGTTGAAGATTTCTGGACACCATATTCTCACATCTCTGGCCGATCGTCCGGCTTTCACGCAAAACTCACACACCTTGTCTTCTTCGATACTCCCGAATGCACCTCGAGCAATACGGC
>JAZHYW010004033.1:0-14573 GCA_037355805.1 Ixodes ricinus
GGGCGATGCAACGATTTTTGTATTTTGCGCAAATACCGCTTGGAACGGATCCCTGACGTTAATGACCTGTGAAATACCCGTTCGTTTTTCACCACACGCAATCAAAGTCGCAGAAAAAATTAAAGAAAAACGAGCAGAGTTCATCCCCTCAACTCGCAGCCAGAACAAGCGGCCACGTGATCTGGAGCCGATTATATGCCGCCAATGTTGATCATAGCCATGCGCTGGGGTTGGCAAGGCACAGGACACGCGCTGAGTTCCAGACATTGTTATGGTTCGGCTGTTGTCGTCATTGCAGCGATTGGACACAGGACACTACCCGAATGCTTCTCGAGCTGTCGATTATCACGAGCCCAAATCGAGTGTCCACGCCATGCTCGGGTCCAATCTATGAGCCGCATTCAAATATCGTCACTGGGCGGTACTGCTACCGCCCAGCTACGTCATCAGGTTTTGCGAAGGAGAGATTGAATGAAAACACTCGGTTTTGTCCTCGAAATTACAGCGCAACAAAGGAGTTTCTTGGTCAGTGGCGTTGCGGGCGAGTATCCTTGAGTCCCACTAGTGCCAGTAAGCTCGTGTAAAGTGAAAAACATTCCAATTGAATATCGTTGCACTGCCCCTTTAACGTAAGAAAATGGGGCAGTGAGAACCAACTTTAAGGTGCAACCCCACCCTTGGTTAGTGTGGTTCTGAACCAACAGATGGCGGTGGGATGGCCTTCCAGGCCTGTACATCAATGCGAGAAATCGTGTGTGGTGGCGCTTCGATACAGTGGGGTATTTTTCTATATCCTGAATTTGACATCCCTGGTCCCTTGCTTGATTTTCTCTGCACGAGCTTTCTTTGGAACGCGCACGGCTGCGCCAGTTCTCGTGCAAGGGGGCCAGTTGCCTGCGCTCCGAGCTCAGGTCTCCAGCAAATGTGGGCAGAACAAAACGCGAAAATCGTCCTGAGCCAAATGGCGAGACACATGCACAACAAAACCACTGCTGCGTTGAAAAATATAATATTGCCTGTGCGCCGTCATCGGAGATTTCAGAGGCCAATTACACATATTTTAATGTGATCAGATTTATATTGTCACGAATAAAGGTGACGAGAGGACGAACACTGAACTGAAAAATAAAGGTTTATTCGGTGAACTTGTGCCAAACAAAAAAGTAAAGAAAGAGCGTCGAGGCAGCAGAAAAGCATGCGGCGATTCGGCAGCGCAACAGAGAGCGAGAGCGAGACTGACTCGACAAGGTCGCGGGCAGCTGCTTATATACTATCTACAGTGCGTCAGTATCTCGGAAGTTCGGCAAAGAAGGTTCGAGCGTCGCGCGCTCGGGGCGAGGGCGAGGATGAACTGGCATTTTCGAGAAGAAAGCAGGGCGAAAGTTACGTCTGGTGCAAGAATGGACGCGAATCTTCTAGAAGTCCATGACCGAATGTTGTTTTCTCTGCTCTGCCGGTGGCAATATGACGGGCCAGCCCTTTTGTCGTGCATGTGTTTGGCTCTTTTTGGATTTCTAGGAAAACGTGATGACGTGATAGACTTAGGTTTCCAAATTTTTCTAGCTTGAGGAATTAACTACCTAAAAAATCAAAACAAAGGAACTATTTCAGTCAGGTGTCTCATTTAGGTAGCTGGGTGTTTATTTTGACCGAAACCACGTGGCTGGAAAACACAAAAAATGCCACTCAGGTTTAGATGTTGAGTTTGGTAAACCCAAAGTAGGACTGGTGCGGGAGTCATAATAAAAAAATGCCGAGGTTAATAATTCACTCACAGCAATAAATGATAAGAATTAATTTTAGTACGAATTCAGTGATAAATGCAATGGCTGGCCAGGCAAAGATTCTGGGGCTGTGGATAGCTTTTGCACATAGTTTAGGCAATGCACAAGGTGTCACAAATTTTTTTTATTGCAAAAATAAATTAGGCATTGCCTGACGCTCATTTTCCGCCCAAAAGTAGCGCTAGAGGTCACAACCAGATGTCAAAGTTTCAGCCCGATCCTATGCCTTATTCAAAAGTTATAAGTGACTTTATGAAAAGTTCAATTGGAAAATGGCGGCCGACGGAGTTTTCGAATAAATGGGGCTCTATGGCACCAGAAACCGAAAACGGGCAAAATGGGCTCCATTTTCCGGTTGAAATTTTCAGAAAATCACTTATAACTTTTGAATAAGGTGTCCGTTCGGGATGAAACTTTGGCATCTGGTTGTGACCTAGCGCTACCTTTGGGCGGAGAATGAGCGTTGGCGATGCGTAGTTTATTTTTGCGGTAAAAAAAACTGTAAATTTTTTTTGTGACATCCTGTACCAGTCTTAATTTGGTGATTTATGCGCGCAAGTAGTGGTGTGCATAAATGAAAAAGATGCAAACGGGTAGAGTTTGACGTTGTATAAAATATAGTGTAAACACGCACATGGTACGCTGGCTAAGAATGAAACAGCCCTACATTTTACACTAGCGGTGAGCGTATCGAAAGCTAAGAGTGCATCAAAAGCTAAAGCTTGTACACATATACTGCTGAGGCCGTTATGTTTGAATGCTCATAGTACTTTATTACCCTCAGATTTGGTGTAAGTTGTCTCTTGATTAAATACAACAGAAAGAAGGAAACATTCTAACTCCGGGTTGATAGAAAAACTTACCTGCTGACAGCTACCAATCATCTCGGCGCCGATTATGAGTATTCACTGCATGCCAACGGTCACGTGCTTAGAACAAGTTTTTCCCACGAGGTTTCATACAATCGCAATTGTTCTTGAAAAACAACAATGTTTACTCAGAGAAGCGGTCACATGTGAAGCTTAAAATATTTTGTATTGATTGTGGCACACGTGGCAAGTTGCATAGGTTTTTTCTACAATCCGCGAAATAGAATTCTCCTGGGTTACCTTGGTCTCTAATGCTTGTAGCACGCAAAAGAGCACGAAATAAATCGCAGTGAAGCGAAAACAATAATGATAAACAAGCGTGTAATCACGCGAAAACTGAGGGCATTGCACATGTACAGAAGGTAAGCTTTGCTTCACTAAATACATTACCAGTAAAGTATTTGGTTTTATCGTGCGAGCGAAGCGGAACATACAAGTGCGAGCATACTGCCCTGAACTACACTTCCAGTGAACAGGCGCACCATCCAAAGCATCGGGCTCGCTTTTATAGCTTTTGGTGCGCTCAAACCTTTGAAAACACAATTATAATCAATTCAATTATTTCAGTTATTTTTATTAAGTGCGCCTATGTTTTTTTTCTTTGTCTTTTGCGTTCACGTGCCATTTTCTTGTTATATAATATTTTTCCAGAAGTCCGACAACTATAGTCTGTTTCATCATAGGTAAGAGCCGCATAATGAAAAAAATGTAGACAAAAAGAAAAAAAAACGCGAACACGCGAACATTCATTAAAAATGAAATGTAACGGCGCATTCAAAATTAGTTGTTAGTTTTTTAGAGAGCAGCAGTTTCGTGGGGCGACATTGTTACCGGCTGAAGATGATAAAAAGTGCAGTACAACTGTTAGCTCGGGGTCTTTGACGTGCATTACGCAGTATATGTGGTAAACGATTGCACGACGGTAGGATGAAGATGGGCAACTGAACCCAGGGTCCCTGCTAAAGCCCCTTGATAAAGGCGTTTTTTACAAGTACCGCCAATTTTTGTTGTGGAAACGCGCAATGCACGTGCCACGAGCGGGTGCTCCGCCGCCATTCGCTTTCAAGGGCCAGTCATTTTAGTGCTGCGCCGCCAATTGCCTCAAAGGGCCGCTCGAGAGACGGGCCTCGTGCACTGGCACATTTGACGTTACTCGAAAGACCAACGTAAACACATCAAGGGCTTTAGTCCCTACAGTTCTGCAGCGTGAGCTCCGTGCCTTGCATGGAGCTCGCGCTCAGCATTTCTCCACGTGCTCTGATCTGTGGTGCCACAACACACTCGGCCAACGATCCCTCACCGCACTTGGTTTAGCCTGCGAGGTAAACCAAATGAGCTACGCTTAGAGTATCGCCACTTTTTCCCCCGATATTGTTGTAGACGCCGCCATCTTGGCGGTAAGTAACAAATCAAACGCGACTGCCGATCGTCATAATTCAAAAGTGCGACTTTCTCAGCATTAGTTTCGGTGTCAGGAAGCTCACGTAATATATTGCTTTGCTTTGTCGCGAACTGCTTAAACATTTGTGGAGGACGGAAAAGCGTTTCCTGTAATTTCAGATAAAGCTTCAGATAACTGACAACCGTCATTTTAAGCACCAAGATATGTATGAAGCGTAGCTTATTTAGTGGCTCGGCACAGAAAGAGAACGAACAGCTTAACCTCGCGCTCTTGGCGCTGCTTCAGAGGCTTCATCAGCCCGTAGCGTTGGCTGCGCTTCGAACTAAGGTAAAGCAAAGCAAATACAGTATTCAGATCTTAGGGTTTCACAAGCCAAACCAACAAAAATCACTTAACAAGCCCCAATAAAAAAAATATTGCGGGTTTATTTTGACTAATTGGAGATCTTTTGACGCGCAATTAAAATCTCAGATTGGCCTCCCTCGCTTTGTGGGCACCTCGGCTAATATTTAAACCCGACAAATATGGATTCATGGGTCAGCGCGTTGGCTCAGAGACACTAAGACGATTTAATGTTTGATGTTTTGTTTTAATATGATTGCCACTTAAGAGCCACCGAGGAGGTTTTTGAAGCAAAATATAGTCAAGCCATTCCGACAAGCATAGTTTGATCCCGAAAATGATTTTTGCAAGTGATGAAAACATTAAAATGTTTTCGCATACGTGGCGGAATCTGAAATGGCAGAGTGCATTTCATGGCGCCCATTTCATTTGGATCGCGTCGGGCATGTGTACCGACCACGTGGTACCGACGCATAGTAGAACGCGCGCGAAAGCAGCTGTGGTGCACCCGCAGCCTCGCGCTTGTTGTTCTGAGATCTCTGGCTCGCCCACTGCGGACATCCAGGCATCTGACACCCTGACATCTGGCGTTTTTTCTGTCTTTCACGTGGCGTTCCAAGCGGCACATGACAGAAAATGCATATCAAGCTGTTCTTGAACATGTGTCGCCATCTGTATTTTATATTAAGAAACTGCCATTTGCCGTAACTGAATGGGAAAAGTTTGAGGTCTTATAAAATTCTTAACGTGTAATATATCAATATGGAAGTTCTGGAAAATGTAACATCGAAGGATGCTTGATAATTTAATGTCTCGTTATTTTGATTAGTTGACGTGATTCCGTTTTTATAGCGCCATAAAATAATACCATTTTAAACTTTATTTTTTATTTTAAAACATACATTATCTATACAATTCGTTGCTTACTTGTTTACTTTATTACATCCAACCGAACGCTCACGTAAAATATCGTGGACGATGGGACATTATAACTCGAGAAATATTTTTTTCAATATTAGAGACTGTGGTCTATTAAAAGCTAAATAATTAACTAACAACTAAACATAATCGTAATATCGAGACATTAAAGTATCGTTGAAAAACAGCTCTTTAATCTGACATTAACTTTATAATTGTAAGATACATAGAAAGAAAGTTATAAGCCGTCAAAAAATCACCAAAATGTCATGCACGGTGGGGTTGCACCTTAAAGCCCGGTTCACACAGTTGCGTTTGACTGCGTTTGACTAGAGTGCCTCGATGTCCCTCTGTTTAGGGTGATGCCATCGTTTGTAGTACCCGATGCCGACAGCACGCGCTCACAGGAAAAAAACAAAGAAATCGCAGGAAACAAAATGTCGCTGTAGCACAGTCAACGCCACGAGCGCGTGCAGGGACACGCTCTTTCACGCGCTTGAGAACAAAAAATAAAAATAAACGTTAGAAACAAAATGGCCAGATGTCATCACCCCAAGCAAAGCGCACATGAAGGCACCTACGTTTGACTGCGTTGCGGCAGCGAGACACCAGGACATCCCTGCTTCTTATATCGCGTGCCAAGAAGATTCCTTGAATTGGATTCCACGCTTCATATGAAGCACAGATGTGCCGGTGACTCGCTTTCGGTTCTCGCCGCAACGCAGTGAAACGCACTCAAACGCAAGTGTCTAAGTGTCTGAACCGGCCTTAAGACTCTCTAAAAGTTGTGACATAAGCTGAGTAACATGTAATGTTACTGATCCAAAAAGGTTTTTTTTGTTGCGCAAATTTTATACTCACTGACGGATTAAGAAATGCAGGCAGTGCTTTATTTTTATTTTTTACTGGCTAATGCTTTAATCTTATTCAACAAGGAGTGATTTCTTGCAATAGGAACTCTAATAACACGATAGCGCCGAATTTGCTCGAGCTCTGTTGACAGTACAATGATTAAGACGAGTGTACGAGGCCAGCTATACTTGTCTTATCTTCCGAATAATATCGGCCGCAATATTTCATCTTTGGATTGCTCCAGAGCAAAAGGATATGTATATCCGCAGTAATTTTCGCTCCCATACATCTTAGGGGAGAGGTTGAACCGATACGTTTCGATGAACGAGAGGGCATCACAATGTAACGATATGCCTCATGTAAATTTTAGCCACGTTCTTTTTATTTTTTTTCCTGCTTTTCTTCTGAGTTTTTTTTCCCGCTTTCACTACCTATTTTTCTGTTTCTATTTAATTTGAGAAGCAGCTTGTGTCTCATTTAAGGGTAAACTCTATGGGACGAATATTCTGCGAAAAACCGTCGGAAATTTCGCCCGGCGGCTTTTCTCTGCGCGTGCAATCAGCACAGTGGCTGCTACGTCGCTCGCAAAGCGAGTGTGCCGTCGGCCGACGCTCGTCAGTTATTCGTCGCATAACTCGCTCCATGAGGTTGAGCATTTAACCTCACCGGTTCGTTTCCAACACGCCATCTATTGTCTCTTCCGCTCTTTCTGCATCTTCGTTCTATCAGCTCAAGCTCACACAGCGCTAGAGTGCCGGATCCATATTCGGCATAAGCGGGTCGGAATAATCCTTCAGCAGCAAAAGCTCCAAACTTTTGTCACGCAACCTTCAAAAAAAAAAATTAATATAGATATTTTGAAAGAGTTTGACCTTTATTCCTTCTTATTATCGGTTCGCTGTTGTTTTCCCCATTGTTACTGGCCCTGACGAGTTTGCGAACTGAAGATAATTTACTTCAGTGTTTCGAGGTGTTACTTATCATCATACTTTTAGCTTTCTTTCCTCTGTAGTACTTTACGGCTTAAAAAATGCGGCATGAGATTTCATATATTCACGTTTCTTGCCTCGCGACTCATCTTTTTTTTGTTCTCTTATCGGGTAATGAAACGATTTCACTGGCTGCATAGGGATAGTAAGGTGCTCCAAATTCGCCACGGCCTTAATTATTTAAGCTGTCATTGACATATTAGAAGTGTCTGAATGCTTTTGTATTAGTTTGCGCTCATCTTTTATCATTTACAAAGATAACAAACGCAATATGATTATTTTGCCGCAATATTACGCAGTGGACGATGTAATATGACCTGAATATATAAGAAAAAAAAAGAAAAACATAGTTTCGTTAGGAGAAACACGTTGGCTATAAGTTCCACACAATGTAGTCACATTTTGTTTTGTTTTGTAGAGAAAATACGACTACGATATGCGCATTCTTGCGCATTTTGTACCAAGTGCCGCGCATGAAGTGCGTCGTGTCAAACCTGTACTGACGTTTTACGTTGAACAAAATAAAAATTGTCCAATCATTTGAGAATGAAAAAACGTATGTGAGGAAGACAGCCAGTCCGTCACGTTCACCAACCAACACACAACCAGTGAAGTGTGAAATCTACGCACATGATGAATTATGTTTTGGGAGGCTGTCAAAGTTCGTCCGTCAATAAACCAGAGTGGCTATATCAACATCACTAAACTCGATTTCATTCTTTGTGTGCAGCAAAGGCGTAGGCGCGGGCACATGGCTTTCAGATTTGTTTTCCTTTGGCGAGTGCTCGCGAGAAAAAGGCAAATCTGAATATCAGGCGCTCGCGCCTGTGCTTTGCCTCTGCTGCATGCAACTCATGAATGAAGTATAGAAGATTCGTATCAGTTGTGGACCTCGCGCTCTGCGGCCGAGCCGACCACTTTCTGGGTCGAACCCTACAGTCGACGCTAGCGCTTCGAATGGCTGGTTGAGCAATATAAGTGCGACGCAGGCTCCACCCGGCTCCGTCAGCCCCTCGTCCACACCTTTGCATGTTTTGGTTGTGTACCTTGGTACCGACAGCGTCATACGGAGACGGCCGTGGCGGCTTGCGCGCGATATCTCGTCTGGTCATCTTCGCATCGATCGTAAATGTACAGCTTGTAAAGTATGGTCCAGAAAAAACATTCTTCTTGAATTTGAAACACACGAAAGAATATAACATGTAGAAACGAAAACACATAATACAGATTTTTGAACTAGCAACCGACATTTAATGATGCCACCGTCTGTGCGGAAGAAAAGGGAAAAGAAGAACGTAAGGAAACTGTTCTTCTTGAAGTTGGATATATTCGTGGTTAGGCCAACATTTCGTGTACCCAAACGTACAAACAATTTTAAAATAAGAAAATAACAAAAAACAACAACAAAAGAGAACGACATTTTCTATGCCAATGACAAACGTAAAAAAAAAAACGTTTAATTGCGCAAAGGCAAGCCCCCTCGGTGTGTTGCCATGTGTGCGATCTCCATTTTAGCAAAGGGGATCTTCTGACAGTTTACAAACCCAAAATAGGCAATGACATTGCAGAGTTACCGCGAGGAAGATGGGAGATCGCTTCAAAAGTAGTGCGGAAATTTTAAAACTACAGCTTTTCCTGTCTGCGCACACGCGTGTGTCAAGGTCGCAACGGCTACAGTCCCTACTTACAACATGCATCAAGATGAAACGCGGAGCTGACAAAACCAGAGGCGCCCGCGGTGCTCTCAGTGCCCTACCAGCCACGCGTGGCGCTCGCGTCGCCTATTGGGCTGGCACTAGAAAGTTTTCGGCTCGGGCGCAAAGCATTGGCAAAATAGGAAGCTACGCAACTGAACACGAAGTGCTTCTAGTGACGTTGGGCTGATAGGGTTAGCTGTCCGGAATTATAACGAGCTTTAAAGAGGGGAAGATTTTACTGCGAAAAGAATCGTAACTGGTTTATAACTCAATATTTAGGTAGGCGCTTCTTGACATATATGTAATAAATGCTAAGACTTTCTCGGATTTATAATTGATTGAGAAATTTGCGTGTTCTCACTTTTGTTGTGTAGATGCTGTCAGCGAATGGGCCTGAGAGCGTGACCAGTGCGTTTCAAAGGGGAATTCCGGAGTTTTCTTCATAGGCCCATATTTCACTGAAAATTAGCTAAACTTACCAACAAACATCGCTGAAATAGTAACCCGAATATTGGGCCAAATGTTTTTTTCCTGCGAGGTTATAGAATTTAGAGTTTTGGTCCTCATTTTGTTTTTTCTAAGTGAAAGTTTTTAATGGAAACAATGAAAAAGTGACGTCAGCGGAAGGCAAGGGTCCCCTGTTGGGACTGTAGACTTTGTTCCCAACTGATTACAAGCAGTGTTGTGGTGTCAAATGAATGCTCCGGAAGTTCCCTTCAGCACCCGCGCAGCAGCACGAAATCAATACTTGGCATAACCAATTTTTAGAGTGCCTGCTCGACCTGCAAGTTTGCCTTCCACTGACGTCACGTCACTGAACTCAAAAGCACGAATATATTTGAATGTTGGTTTTAGCATTATTATCACTTGCCGATTTCACAATAATTATTCTCAATTTCGCAATACTACATAGCGCATACCTGAAGGGGTAAATACCGGTAATTCCGAAAATATAGTTAGTTGGGATAGCTCAAGAAATCGCCGGAGTACTCCTTTAAGGCCGCGTCATATTGAGGAAACACGTCGGCAACATCAACACAACATGTTCATCAGCAGTCGAGAAGCTGTTGTTTGTTGGCTCTGTTGCCCAACAAACATGTCGCATTGTGGGAACATCAACACAACACACCGTGTCTTTTGTAGTATGTATGAACACTGTCTTGTACAATTACTCAAAAAATGTAATCGAGTACAATTAAAATTACTCTTAATTAAAAAGTATTGATTCATACTGTCGAGACCGGTTATAACGAAGTTAAAGGGGATTCGGAAATGACTTCGCTATATTGTTATTTTTTTATAACCAATTTCGGTTATAACGAAGTGAAAAAGGGAGTGGGTAATCGTGAACGCTTCGCTGTAGCCGCTATTCGAAATAGCCGACTTCGTTATAAGCGGATAGTACAATTTTTCCATTTACCTCAAATGTTCAAAACGACAGATTATTCTGCCGTTTTGAAAACGAGTCTTTTGTAATGTTCATTGTGGGATTAGAGTCCCCAAACAAAGAACTACTTATGTTCTTAATCCACTAATTTTGGTAAGCCATCCTGTTGTCGAGGACTTGGTTCGATGATTTCTTGGTATAGTTTTCACAAACAAAGGGTTTCATTAGAAACGAGAGGCAAAAATAATAACGGTTATAAGTAATTTTAGAACTTCCAAAAGTAACCAGAATACTCTTCCGATAACATTCTAATAAACGTGTACTATCATTACAAAATTACTCCCAAAAATAATCGATTACAAGTAATTTGATTACTTGTAACGAGTACCGCACAAGTGTGATGAACAGTGTGTCTGCGTCTTTAACGTGACAGGGTAGGCGAAAACATGCCTCCCTCGTGTTGACGTTTCCTCAGTGTGACAGCGCCATAAGCGATATGGTTCACTCTAACATCGATTTCGGTGCATCCTCCGTATACTTAACTCAAGCGGCTCCTTGACCTCCTGTTAATTTAGCAGTCTTCTTGATCGCTTCACGGTGTTTGTATCGTCACCTTTCTGTTCTTTCTGTACATGCGTAATTATCGAAGGTGTAATGGCCGGGCACAGAGAGCGCAGCCTTACTTTTTTACATCGCTATTGGAGTCAGTGCGTGCAGATAAGCTAACACCACAGAATGAGAAACCAAAACAAACCGTCTGGTTGACGCAGCAACTCATAAATGGCACCCTACACGCTCGGATATGCTGGAGTGGCTTCTAGGTGTTTAGCTTTGAGAAGCTCTCACGATTTTGTTTCATGCGGAGCTATCTGGGAGCATCAGCGTCGACGTTTTAGAGCGCAGCTCTTAGGCGCCCGCTTCCGTGTTTCGCTGCTTCGGCGTCGTTGAAACCGGTCCGCTAAATTTAGCGGAAAACTGAATTGGTGTTGAGGTCACGTGACGTCAATTTCCCGTTAATTCTAGTGGAGAAATTGAATTTGTTCATGGGTGACGTGACACAAAGTCATGTGACTTCTTTTCCCCGCTAAACTTAGCGGGGAAACTGAATTGGTGTTGTGGTCACGTGACGTCAATTTCCCCGCTAAATGTAGCGAAGAAACTTAAACCGCTAAATTTAGCCGGGAAATTTTCCCGCTAAAGTTTTGTTTGGAAATTTTCCCGCTAAAATTAGCGGGTTAAGGAGGAGTAGAAGAGGGGAGGAGTGACCCTCCCCTCCGTACCCTCCCCTCCTCCTTCTCAAGAGCTGCGTTCTAATTTCTCATTACAGAGATTTGTAAACGTCTTTCATTTTTTTCTCTTTGTGCATAGAAAGAACATGCGTTCTTTTCTTCTCTTGCATTTTTTTTACACAACCCCATTTTCGAGATATAATGAATGCGCCGCGTAAAGACACCTTTGTGACAAATTAAATCTCACTCCTTCCATTGGCTTATCTATACGGATTTTATTATGACCGAATACGGCTCGCCAACCCTTGTCTTTCCGTAAGCCCCAAAATAATACTTGATAATGGTGAATCCCCTAGCTCCGTAACGTTTGACAAATGAAAAAAAGAATTCCTACAAAATGTAAAAAAAGAAAAAGAAGGTTAAATGTGCATTGCGCGAACCAACTATAGTTCATTATCGGAGCGAAAAGTCGACATACTCAAAACACACATAAGCAAATCGAAGAAAAAAAAAAGATTACATCATTTAAAACGTGACGTAAAATGATCAATCTATTTCACGGAAAATCTTGAGAGCCGCGAGACGTCTATGTATATTATCGTATGGCGCTCGCACCGGGTGGGCGGGTTGACGAAGTGCTGCACGCCGCGAGGCGTGAAACCGCGGTTTGAATTTCAGTGGCTGCCAATCTTTCATGAGCCTCGGAGAAGGGATTGGGGGCGAGGGTGGCAGCCATTTGTGTGGTGACCTCGCCTAATTGCCTGTCAGAGCCGCCGCCGCGTGAGTGAGCGCGGGGGTTCCGGTGAGTCTGTCAAGGCCTCAGTTAGAACCCTCCGCCCACGGTCTCGCGCTCGTATTCCTCACGCTCCTGAAGGGCTAGGAGAGTTTTAATTTCATCATCATGGGGATTTTCCAAATCGCCCACAGTCGTCGGCTGTGTACACTCATCTTGTAAGAAAACAAACAAAGCAGACAAGTTCGACGGGGTGTTGAGCTGCTCTTAGAGATCCTTCTCGTGTGAACTGAGGACTATCGACGAACCCTGCCTGTTTTCTTGGCTTCTCTGAACTTCACAGCATCTACGAGAATGATTAAAAATGACGCACACTCTGGCTGTAGAATTTATTTTAAACGAAACCTTTCTAAACACAACCCTGTCCTGAATACTTGCACAAACATAGCCTTGGCAGATTAAAAAAAAATTGTGACATAATTTATTGTCACTCGTCTACCTGACAGAATCAATTCATGCGCACGCTCAATGTCGTCACCAGCCGTGTGGACGCGGACGGGTGCCGGGCTCCTTCTTTATGGCTGACACGTCTGCGTCCTTTCTTGAACTTCTGTAACCATCTAAACAAACTTCTCAGTGAGAAAATCCTTCGTTTATGCTGCGCGCAAAGTCTTCGATAAGTATCGGCATGAAAAGCACCCTCAAACCAGGAAGAAACAATGGTTCTCCCACTTGCGCAAATTACAATTGGAGCAGCCAATGTTTCCTGCACCTAAGTCACGACTGAACTGACTTTTCCTAAGAGAGGCAACATAACCTCGTTGAAACTAGCGTTTTGTTATCTTTTATTCCGACGTTCATGCCCCGGTATCACAATCGACCCTTTTCAAAATTCCGCGCCATCGGCTGTCCGCCATGGATTGGGGGCCATTCAAAGGAAGCGCTGTTGCGGTGCTCTTCGAAATTTCGGTAACGAAGGGATTGGGGAATAAATACGCGCAGTCTGGGAAGTGCGAGTGGAACGAGAGATTGGCGGTGTGTACATTTTCATTGGAGGCTGCACATAGTTGGTGGGATCAAATCGGCGTTCTATATTACGTCAAGCAAATGCTGTGACCCCAAAAATATAACTACCGTAGGAATAATTTTATTAATAAAACATGGAAATATACTTTAAAGGGTGCTGAAACGAAATTTTAGGGCTAATTTTATTGCTTAGGTATATGTATACCACATCGCATCAGCACCTGAGAAACATCAGTCTCTTGTTTGTAAACTCAAGAAAAGTAGTTTTAAAACGAATAAAAGGATTTTCCGCTTGCACCTGGTGATTGGGGACCGAAGCTTTGTTGGTTGGAGGATCGTGACGTGTTGCTTCTCCCGCAGTGGCGCTGTCCTCGGCAGTACGCCGTACTCATATAGATACCCTAGCCGTGAATGCAATGACGCTATCGCGCTGATTCGCGCGGCGCGCGATTGTTTTGGTACCGCCGAGTTGTTTCCGCGTTTATTCATCACGTTTCGCGTGCAGGATGCCGCGCTATTGCGCGGCAGAGGACTGCGGCAACAGTGAGACGCCAACCCACGGGTTTCCGAACGATGGGAAATTCCGAAGCGTGTGGATCCGTCTCGGGCGTCCGTCGTCTCTCGGACGCCGGTGAAAACCATTCGCCTGTATAGTGACCATTTTCGCGATGAGGACTATGAAAGGCGACCCACTGTCCTCAGGAGTCGGGGTCTTCCTAGCGTGTCAGCCGTGTCCCCGCCAGCTTCAGACGACGACGAAGCGGACGGGTCAAACACGTACGGTTCTAGCCCGAATCGCCTGTCCGTCACCATGTCCGAGAGTGACTGCTCGCCCTCGCTGACATCTTAGCCCCCTTAGTCGCAGTCCTCGTCGCCCTCGAGCTCCTATGTCATGGCGGAACGCGCCCCGCGGACTGCAGGGGCCGAAATGAGTACGTCACCGCGGTCTTCGTGCCAGTCGTGCAGCTGTGCAGTCTTCCGCCACGCCGAAACACGAGATTGTAACGCGCAGAAAGGCCACCGCGTGGCGGCGCTCATAATCACGCCAGCCTTTGGCTGTGCTGAGGAGCCTGACGTCACGATTGCGACGGAGTTCCCATGACGCATATCCCACGCCTGGATGGCCGATATCGAAGCGCTCGCTAGAATCGGATGCTTGAAACGAAAAAGAAACAACAAAAAAACATAGCCATTCACTCAAAATCTGAGCGTGCGATTGCCATTTATGCATATCATAGCTCATATTTCATTCATTTAGGGAAGGTTTCCCTATATTTTGATTTCCGTTTCCCGTAAAGCGCGCGAGAAATCCAATCGCCGGAATCTGCAGGCAGTCTGCTCTGTG
>JAZHYW010004034.1:0-10410 GCA_037355805.1 Ixodes ricinus
ACTCGTCAAAAGGCAGATGAGCTTTTCTCCGCATCCATCGGTTTTGACGTGAGCTTTTCTCCGCCGCCCACGAATTATACGTACCAATTTGTTGTCGCCTTAGTCCGGAGCAGTGTTCCGCTAAACGCAACAACATCGAGTCGCCGATCAGTTGGTAGCCATTTAGCGACGCTGGGCCGTTGGAGAAGATCATGTCTGCGACAGATACAAAGTTTGTAACACTGTGCACGAATTAAAAAAATCTAAACTCTTACGAAAAATAAATCTTGCTACTCACCTCCCAATTCACGCTCGAGGAAGAAACACATAGACCTCCAACTAGAAACTAAATGTATCCATCGTATTTTGTTTATATAGGTGAAGGGAAGGGAAAAGGGCGAGAAGGTGAAAAGTCGAGAACAAAGAAACACCTCCCAAGCTTTCGAGTGCTTCTAAACACACAGACGGCAGCCTTAGAGGCTGTTAGGAAATAGACAAGACTACACAAGACAGAAACCCAATACGTCCATCTATTCTTTTTGTGTGTATGTTTTCCTTCTAACTAATAGGAATATTTTACTTTCTACGAAAAAGCTCGAGAGATTGCGCGCAGTACTGTGAAAGCCACTTGTGAGAGGGGGAGGAAAGTCGCTTTTGTAGAAATGTTGAGTGACGGGCTAATCTTCGAGGGGCACACTAGCGACCAGGATACGACGTGGCGACACACAAAAGGGGACCCTCTTCTAATCCTCCCCTCATCTTCACCTGCTTGTGTAAAGGTGCGTTCACACCGGCGATGCGATCTTGTCGCGCGATAACTTTTATTGCAAAAGCGACCATCGCGGGCAAAAAGCGACGCGATTTGAGCAGTCGCTTGCTGACCCGACTTTTTGGTCGTGGATCGGCTGAGCCAATAGGGAATTGTAGTAGACCGTTTTTCTCCTCCGCTACGGTATCCCTGAAGAAAATAGGGAGTTTTCGTAGATCGTTTCCGCTGTCCCGCAACGCTCTCCGCAACCAGCTACGCTAGCCGGAACTCTACAGTCAAGGCCATCGGCGCGCCGGCGCAGTAGCGGCTGCTTCGTTGCGGAGGGCTTAGCGGAGGGGAAACGCGGTCTACGAAAACTCCCTAGTGCCGCAGCTGCGCATGCGCGCCGCCAGCCTTATCTGCATAGTTCAAGGTCTTGTGGCGGATTACGGAGCGCTATCCGGGTGCTTAGCGGGCTGCGGAAACGGTCTACTACAATTCCCCAATCAACGGCGTTCGGAGCGAGAGTTTTCGAGAAACGACTCGCCAACGAAAGCGTTGGACCTCGCTCATCGCGCACGCCGGTGTGACCATCTAATCTTTTTGCGATGCCATCTAGTCGCGTCGCGCGACTGCTTACATCGCCGGTGGGAATGCGCTCACCCCTGTACCTTTGGCATTACTGCGCGCTGACAGTGCGGTGGAAGCCGCACGCTCCTTAGACCACTCAACCGAAGCCTGGCGACACGTGGTCACCCCTCTCCGCATACTCACGGGAGAGAGAGAGGTCAGGTGATAAAAGGCAGGCAAGTGATTGGTCCGGCGAACACGTAGCTCGCATTGGGATGCGGAGCGCGACTCGTAAAACGCGTTCTAGTAGACCGTTTTGGGCACCGGCTCCGAGTGTTGTGTAACCGCAGGACAACGTCAAACACATGTGTGCTCACGTTTATGCGTCCGGATCTAGCATCTGATACAGTGTCGACTAGGATGTTTCTTTTGGCCGTGACTTTCTACAAAACAAAAAAACAAAAAAAGCCGTGGTACTTTTTTGCTTTGCGCCCTGAATGAAAGCTGACCGCGTTCTGGCGATGATTCAAGCGACCAGTTGTGTCCCCGGCTCCCCGGACCCTTTTTCCTCATTTTCCTCCAGTTCCGTGTCATTTTTCTTTTATAGACGTGATGGCCGTAGGTTTGCAGCCGGAGGAATATTTGTTCGATGCAGGACGGTCCATTCGTCACATGACGATTCATCACAGGCCGACTGGTAACAGGCCCGCTCCTTACAGCGGAACATGCGTCAAGGAGAATTCGTCACAAGGGCAACCACAATAGTTCGTCCTCTAGAAAATGCTTTTTTTTGTTTGTTTTTTGAGTGGGGTTAGGGGGTGGGGGGAGGGGTCAACCTGGCAAAGCCCCTACAAGGTCAGCATTGCTAATCGATCGATGGTGAACAAGCTGAAAGAAACGTAGCTCCGGGTTCAGTTCTGATCGAGGAATGCTGCGGTTACCTGGGCACGATTATTTTCGAACGCGTACTTCATTCTGAAAGATGGAGGTAATCGCAACGGTGAGAAGGAACAATGCACTGTGTTTTCGGAGTTGTCTCAAAAGATCGCAACCCAAAGCAGAAATAACGTCTCATACAGCCAGTCTTGTACGCGTTACTGAAAAAAAAAATTACCGATTACAATTACAATCACTTTATTGAAAAATGTGACTGATTACGAAGATTCGCCCTCTAAGGGACGTGCCTCCGTCGCTGCACCCGATGATTAGATGTTTCGAGAAATGTCAAGTTTGCGTTTTCTGTTTTTTTAGGTCTCGTACCTTCAGAAGCTACATAAAAAAAAATGAAAATGAAAGAAATAATGGGAAACAAAAATAAAGTTTTTTTTTCTTATTAGTTCCGCTACTCCGTTGAAAAACGAAGTCTAATAAATTAAAATTAGTATTATAACATTGCTGTCCTCGCCTATTATTTATACTGGTCAACCAGGCGGTGTTCGATGAAACAGCTCCGATGAAATGTCCGGACCCAGTAATACCTCACAGCCACTCGTGATCAGAGGTCCCAACACATCTGGCAAATTGAATGTAACGTTACCACTATACAGAGGGAACAACATCGCTTCCGTTAGTATTATTATTATTATTGTTATTACTATTATCACGGTTATAGCTATTACAAACACTCTAAATTCACTACGTTAGACGCCACCATCTTGTTGTAGGATTTTTTTTATTGTGCCCATTTCGTTTACACTAGATCTTACTGGTGTTTCATCGTAATTCGGGCATTGAAAGAACTTTTGCTGCCGATCCTACCATTTTTTTTACCCTTTCGCAGCAAAGGGATATTATGATGGCATTACACACGAAATAAGAATGTAGCCACACCGTCCCAATCTCAAACTACAGCACAATGGCCTGACACAGGTGTAGTGCAGCAGTACGATGAGCAGGTTTGTATTTTCAAAAACCCCATGAAGCTATCCGGTGGTAAAAATAAAAGAACCGCCCATGGCCAGTGCGTACAAGAAAAGGCAGTGGTGACAGGAAGCGCAGGGCGTCTCTTTCGTACGGCCGGCACCCAGGGCGCACTCATATGTACCCTGTTGCTCTCACGAAGTCGGGAGACGTTGACGCATTATCGAAGGTGTACCCTTTTTCACACATAGGCGTGCAACGCTGGAGAATGGGGGCGCGTGGTTTTGGAAAGCGCTTTCTACCATTTCTACGCGCGAGTGCTCCTGCAACCCAAGCATTGTGAACAGTTACGCACTCTCGCCCGTGCCTTTGCCAGCCCTGCACACAAGTTGTACAACTTCGAAAAAGCATAGTTCAAAATTGGCGGTCCTACTTTTCCATACCGCTGCAAAACCCCATCTCGCTCAGATCACTTGGCAGCTGGACAAGTTGGGGCAGGGGGCCTTCAGTTGGGGATTATCCGGTACATTGTCCTCTGAACAATGAACGGACGCGCGACGCGCCAGAGGGTGAACACGTGAAAGGAGGGGTGTAAGAGCGGAGAGGAAACTCAAGGTCGCAAGCGACGGGAAAAAAAGGTTTCGAAATTGGCGCGGTGGTTCCGCAGCATTTCCTCACACGGACAGCCAACGCCGCCCTGGTGGTTCAACTAATGTCTTGTTCAAGATGGCCGCCGTGGTACCGCAGCCTTAAGAATGCTGCATTTCTCCAGCGCCTCATAATTTGACGAGCCTTGCACGAAAAGCATGTTTTTTTGGCCATCCCGCGTCCTGTTTTTTTTATCCGTAACATGGGTCTAAAGTATCAAACTGCCAAAGTCTGTACCATGTGTGACGTCACACTACTGAAGAGCGCGCGAAAATTTGAATGCTGGTTTTGGCATCAACTTCATTTACGGTTTTCTCAATTGCTATTTTGAATTTGGAGAAAATAAATAGCATACCGTGACGACTGAAGTCCGGGTAGTCAGAAAATGCGATTTGTTTAGGTAGCTCAAAAACGACCGGAGCACCCCTTTAAAGGCGAAGCTTAAGCGCCAAGTATTTTTATCACCTAAGTATAAAGGTAAACGTGACAAACACGTTTAATAAAGGCCCCCAAGTATTTTTATTACCTAATTATAGAGGTAAACGTGACAAACACGTTTAAAAAAGGCGCGGAGAGCCCGTCAGAGTCGGTCTCAATCAGCGTCTTGTACACCGGATAAACGAAGTCCCGCTTCTTAAAGTGCTTACGGCACACAACGCCCAGCGTTGACGGTGCCTTTTTCATCCTTAGTTTGATTCTCCATGCTTTCTTTAACGTCGATGTCTTCGGGTGGTGAAAAATGACACCGGCTGCTTTTCGGGATTTTTTTTTTTCGGCACTGAACAGTAAGTAGGTCAGCATGATTACAAACCCCATGGTCGTGAGGAAACGGGCGTAGGGAAGAGAGCCGGACGCCAGAACGCGATGTGGAGTACTTCGCCTGACGTCACGGTACACCTCACCCAATCAAGACGCGGCGATCGTTGCGACGCTTGTGTTCGTTCTCGGGGCTAATACACCAAAATGTCTTGATCCCCGGTGAAGCACAAAAAAAAAACAACAATCGTAAACTGCACAGGTGGACTCTCGGTTGTCACGAAGAAATAATCGCACCGAGGAGGGAATAGTCATTCGGCTTTTCGCCGCTGCCAGTTTCCGTTTCGCTGCCGCATCAATTCTGCTACTTGGCAACAACTAATTCACCGAGCAAACTCGACCAAAGTGCTCGCCACGTGTTACCTATAAAGTCTTCCTCGTTACATTGGCGTTTCGCCACGAAATCTTTCTATCCGGTTGAACGTGGGAGTGACATTTCGAGGTTGTGCAAGCGCTGTTGTGAAAGCGAAAGAGTTCGTAGAACTGCTCCTCCCGAGCTTCGCATTGTGCATCGGTGACCGTGCTGCCGTGCATTTGCTCCGTTGCCATGCCGTTCTTCCGACTTTTTACGTTGCTTGTAAGTTATAATGACTCGTTCACACACTTACGGATGCTTACGACCGAGTGCGTTTTGACCTCTTGTGATCTCTCGGCGAGGTAAGCACACTGACGCCATCAGTTGGGTAGCTGTGGAACAGTCGAGGTTTACGCTTATTTCCAGTCTTTTTCGGCGCATCATTCTTTCAATATTTGACTTCAGAAACTTTTGACAACGTCATAAACGACAATTTCTCATAGTACGTACATTTCATCCCCGCAAGTACAGCGGAACCTTCCCTCTACTGATATGCGATTCCAGGGCCACCTCATAGATGGCGCCAATGTGCCAGTAGCGTAAGTCCGTAGTCTCGTCGTAGGATATCATATGGGGTCGCGATGCACTCGGTCATAAGCAGCTGCAAGTGTGTGAACTGTGAACAAGTCTCAACTCGCCCAAGAATTGCTTACGTGCACATCGACGGACAGATAAATTACTTTTATTGATTGGTTCCGCACGGGGAGGACAGGAGTGCTTCTTGAGCGATAAGACGGTTTAATTTTCTTTCTTTCAGACAAATGAAAGCACCTAGAAATTATTAATTATATTTATTGAATTTTTTTTTGATTGCTGTGGCGTTATTGACACGCACGTTACGAAATTTCCTAGAAATATCTCTTCACAGAAAAAAAAAAGAAGACCCGATTTAGTAACGCACATTATCTTTCCTTTGATAGCATTATTTGCCAACGCTGTGTGAACTCTTCTTATCGTACCGCTCGAGAGGAACCCTTCTCCGTACGAACGCCTGTGAAGTTAGAATTTCGTCAATGGCGAACACGCAATCAATAAATCTTATTACGCAAAAAAAAAAGAACGAGTTAACTTTTATTACATATTGCACTCGAATATACACACCAAACGTTCAATAAAAAAAGTATCACCTGAACCTGCTCTGCCTGACGATGTAAGTCAATTTAATTCTGTCGAAGTTATACCGAGGGCGCGCAGCCCATATGCTCCAGAGGGGCTCCCTCCAGTTCATTATGCCTGGCTTGGCAATGGCGAAAATCGAGACCTCGTTGCCGACGACGGATCTCTTTTATCGATTATTTTTGCCATCCTCTGCCCGAAAATCTCGCTGAAAGAGAGGCCATGTTTCTTTTGCTTTGGGTAGATTCTTTCTTCTCGCTCTTCGTTAATTTCTACTTGTATATGCAAATTTGAACCCTCTACGAGCGAGTTGAAACATTTCTTTCTTTGACTGGCGAGATTCGCGGGAAAAATCAATGTGTAATTTATTCGAAAGATTAGGCGGCGTATTTTACCTCAATCAATTGAAAAGAAAAAAAAGAAAAGAAGAATGTTTGGGAGAGTTAATATACGTTCGCGGCTCATTCACGGACATCTCCGGTTGAAATATTGCTCCCTCGGCGATGAGAATGCTTCGGTTGGTTTCATTGTGGTTTTGAGTGGTCCTTAAACGCCGCTTTTAGTGGAAAAGCTCGAAAGAGGGCGGGAGTCATGAGACTGCATGCAATCATGGCAAACTGTCTTACGCGATGACTTTAGACGCCTTTGATTACTGTAGTTACGCGACGACTGCATCCTGTAGGACGGGCGTGACCCCGCATCGTGCTGTCAGAACCAAGGTCTTTCTCGACAGGAAGCTGTTTGACGAACCACGACACACACACACACAAAAAAAGAAGACAGAACATATTTTGAAGATGTCATGCTCCTGACAGGCCGTAGTGCACAGCCCCTTCGCTCGTGGGCCATTTCATTGCCGCGGGGAAACCCGAAGGTGTCTATTTATCCGTCAATTTCGACGACGTACTTACTTCACCCTGCCATTTAGCTGATTTTCATTCCACAAGTTGAAAGCGGGAAGGGCATTATAGCGAGCGGCTGCCAGCGGCTCGAGAATCAAACGATCGCGGAGCGCACGCAATGATTGCGCTCTTGTAATCACACGCAATCATCACGAGAATTTGGTGTTGGCGAGAGGGATGTTGACGAGTTTAAGACGGCCAGCGCCGCGTAGACACAGAGCTGACACCTTACCACTCGACCGAACACACTCGCAGCGGTGTTCCAGACGGAATGAACGACTTCCCCAGCAATGACATTATGCCCATATTCTCTGTGCTCGAGCATAGACCTTTCCAACGCTTATCACTCAGGCAGAAAATGCCGAATCACTGGGTGGTGGACGCACGCGCGGAGTCTCATATTTCGTACAAGAGAGCTAATGCGCACGCACTGAACGCGTAGACAAAGGTGGCAAAATTGCAAATTGTAAGTGAAAGCGAAAATAAATAAAAATAAATTGTGTCTCTCTACCTGCACCACCTAGCGGTATAACATGTTTAAACCAATTAAATATAAATAAGAAGGACTCCAATCGAATCAAAAAATATTTTTAATAAGACTATTATAAAGAACAAACAGGGGAGACTACAAAGCCACAGTTATTGTAATGGACCCAAAAAGAATCAGTGGGGGCGTTGATTTATAAAAAGAGAAAACACTATTTATATGTATCTATAACTAGGTTTGCTTGAGAGCAAAGGAGGCTTCCTGTCTCCCAGCTGGTGGACGACGACGACAGTGGCTTGTGTTCTATGACGTTAATTCTGAAAAGAGAATATTGCATATGAAAAAAATATTTAGTGTGTTATGACTTTCCTATGATGTGTGGTGAAAAATTTACTTGTATTCAACTATTCTTAGTTTCCTTTTTTTATGTAGATAGGAGGGTCGGAGGAGAAGATAGTGATATATTAATATTGACGGAGACATGTGTTTTTTAATTACTTTAATTACCTGTTAAGTATTTATGGCATTATTTAAGAAAGTTGTGATTGAAAGCTCAGGTTGTATTTTGAAGAAGTTGTAGGTGTATTTAAAAAATTCCTTATTTTTTTTATTTTTACTTTTTACTTTTTTATTTTTACTTCCATGGTGCTGGGAGCAGTGTCCCCTTTCAGATATGTAGATAGATAGAGGTATAAGCGACATGTAAATCTAAGTTTGAAGATAAATATTACAAAAAAATGCGTCTTGTATTTAGTTTTTTTTTCTTTCGTAAAATGTTTTTAAGATTACATTTTAGGAGAACAGACTAAAATAATTTATCCCATTAAGATATTATGAAGCAGTGAGGTTTCTTGATCCGCTGATTTGGAATATCAATATTTTATTTTATTTTTCATTTTACATATTTAACTTAAAGTATTTGATATAATAATAATTGGTTCAATCTTTTAGGAGTGGTCTTTATTATTTATGTTTCTTTTAGATATTAAGATGTTTGTGGTATTAGTTCATTCAATCTTTTAAGAGCGGTCTTGACATTTTATCTTCTTAAATTGGTATAGTTATCTTATTTGTTTTATTTAGAAAGAGTGATTTCAACATGTAGTATCAAGTTAATGCACAGGTGGTCCCCCATCTTCACAAAACCATAGCCATAAAAAGAAAAAAAAAGATGTTCCTTTTATAAGCTAATAGGAAGTCCTCGGCTACCGATCTAGTCCGCACGTCCCTACCTAATAATAATATAATAATAATAAATCTTCCATGCATGCATTTTTTTAAACTATCATTAATAGGAGTTAGGGTCAGAAGCTAGTCCATCTCCTCCTGATATTAAAATAGGTCTTCTTTAGGCATGCATATTCATGTAAGGCTTACTGGGTGGTTTAGGTTTACGGAACTAGTCCGTCCTCCGTATGGTGGTTGCTGGTAGTGTGGACTCAGGCAATAATTGGTGAGTATTGGTAGTATTAAAATCGTTCAGTAGAGCATGCTGTTGGTCACACCTTGGTCATGTCTGTGTTTTATCCACCTTTTCATGTCCTTTCATGGCTGTGGTTTTATCCACCTTTTCATGTCCTTTTCATGGCTGTGGTTTTATCCTACGCACATTATACATGGTCTTTTCCCCGAGCTTTCCTTCTCGTTTTCATCAGTTCTTGTTTTTTTCTTTCCTATTATTTGTGTGAAAATAACAGGAAAATATGTTCATTGAAACCTGTGAAACCGCTCTGAGGCTTTCCTGTGAAACCTTTCCTTTGAAAATATATTCATTGACAAAATGATGGGTTTATATTGCGATAGATTTGCCCCGTTCTATTAAATGTGTAGGGTTGGAGTCGCTCTCTAGGTGTTTTCGTTAAAGATTTAGTAACACGAGATTGTTATTTATTGTTCTTATCATGTCCACCAATATTTCCTTAAAAGATTGAATGAAATAATTTTTCCAAGCAGTATTTAGAGTTGAAATATTTAATAAATTAGCCTTTATTCGTAGAGTCGGACAAGTGAAAAAGTAATGGTTTATATAGTACATTGCTTTCCACAAGAATATGTATTGTGATTCTTAATATTAAATCAACAAAAAATAAAATAAAAATCTGCCATGATTTTTTAAATAATTGAGTTAGAGAATAGTATTTTGAAGGAAAAAATGACGGAATGCTATATGTTGACGGCATCCATTAAATAAGTGCACTTTATGTTTCCACCCTCTGAGGCGTTCGCAAACCATTCACTTTTAAAAGTGAATTATTTTTTGAAACGTATTGTTCGATATTTTAAGAGGTAAGTAGACACCATAGTATGTAGCCCAGATGATGCATATTGATCGGATAAATTACTGCCTGCCTATTACTAGAGTGACCTTTAGCAACGCAAAATAAAAATTAGTGTTGCACTGTGCATTTAAGATTTTAAATTTATTTTCAATTGTATTGCTTATTTCATTTAGATTGGCAGAGTTATTCGATGTATAGGACTATAAACTGTCTGTAGAAATATTCCAGTCTCAGGTTGTTTCTGTAATTCTTAAGTATTCGATTGCTTTCTGAATGGCATGCTTGTGCATCAAATGGAAATTATGGATTTGTAGGCTATATTTTTCTATTTTCAGTATTTCCTTAAATTTAGATTTTATTGTAACAAGAGCTGCACCGACAATTAAACAAACTGAACCATCTGTGTAAATGTTCAATGTATTTCTATTGTTTTGGAAAGGTTGTAGGATTGTATATTCTATAATCTACAGAGGATCTACGGCTAGGGTGCACGGCCCATAAATCCATGGGATGTCGAATATCTTGAGGTTGCAAGCACAAGCCCTCAAATTTACTGCCTTTCCGCTCTTGAAGAATATTAAACATAACAATTTCTAAATCCAAGTTAGCGTTATTGGGCAAATATTACATAAAACTTGCAAATTAATATT
>JAZHYW010004035.1:0-172884 GCA_037355805.1 Ixodes ricinus
TTGCGCTACGAGCAGAAAGTTTAAATATGCCACTAAGTTATAACGCAAAAAATGCGCGTCGCAAAAAAAAAAACTGTATTGCGCGCTGCAAACTTTGACGAGCGGCTCTAGGAGTCCCCTGTAGAAAAATGGTTACGATTTTGCGAAGTATGGTAAACAACGCAAGGTTACCGTCATAATCTAAACCCTGATGCAAGCATAAATAAGATAACGGACAAGCGTCTCGCGGACGGCACAAACCGATGCCCCGGCAGCGGTGTCTCGGCGAGCTTGCATACGAAGACCGCCGCCGACCTATCGCCGTCTCGCCGGGCTCGCCGGGCTCGCGGCGCGACGCTCGCCCGTACTCGGCCGGGAGCCCCGAAGGTGCGCTCGAAGCGTGAAAACGGCGTGCTGCAACAAAAGGCAAAGAGCATCTACCCCACGAACGGGCAAAACCCGATGCAAAGGCTTGCGCGGAAGTAAACAGTAGAAAAGTGACGTCGCTCGCCGCTATAAAATAATCCGCAGCCGCATCCCTTTCTTGCTGCTCGTACTTTCTCCTACTTGACGGCTACTCCGTCTCGCGGGACATGCCGACGAAACGATCGTCGGGATAATGCGAAGGGCCGTTCGAATCAACTACCAGCATGGTGCTTACCGGCGTTGTTGAGCGGAAGTTGGATCACTAGGCCTACGCACGACCAAACCGACAGAACACGAACATCAAAATCAAAGCACGGGCGGGTAACTTCGAGCTATTTTTGCCCCGCATAGATTTACAGGCAGCGCTTTCACTCGCCACCACGGTCACATACAATTGTTTAACCCTGCAGCCACTGTACCTTGAACCATGCCGTGAACCACGCCGACGCATACGTTGTCTCGCTTGCCATTTTTGTTTGCTTGCCCTTTATCCGGCTTTGGATTGGATGCTGGATCGGCTTTTTAGCAAAGTCTATCAACAGCTGGCTGGATGCTGGATGAGCTCTGTTGTAGCCTAAACACGAAGTCGGAAATATATGGTTGTGCTATTGTGCTACTCTAAAAAAGAACGTGGACAGGAAGGAATACACGACGTTTCGACGAAGAAAGAGGGCTTGACATGTTCATTTGGCCAACCAGAAGCCGAATAGAATCCCCTAGCAGTGGTAGTGAGATGCAGATCTGGTTTTAGTAAGCGCGTAAGAGTTAAATGTGGTAACCCTTTCTGGTTGAAAATAGGGTGCACGTGATGTTTCGATTATGAGCTTGGAGAAAGATGTAAGAAACGAATGTGCCGCCCGAACTCTGTCTTCCTCGGACAGACCGCTCGGACCCGGAGTAGTTCTCCGCGCAGCCTTTTTCGGAGGAGTACGATCTGTAGTCATTCGCAACATTTCAGTTTCGTGATCAACGTTTTCCACGGGGGAATGAAGGAGTTTCGCTACTTTTTTGTTTCGATTGCTGGCGTGGGCTCTCTTGCTGTGCTTGCTCTCGTTCCTCTTGTTATGACCGACTGGCCCGAGCATACTGCGGCGATGACATCGTGGCAGTTAATTTCAGGAGGTCTAATAAAACGCAGTGACAGCGAAATCAGCGACAGCGACGAAGATACCACCTTAGCTCCAGCTCGAGTGACGACGAGGCAGCCGTTCTCGGCGAAGTCTTTGCCGACTCATTCGCCTTGCCAGCGAACAGGCCTAAGATATCGCGTTACGTCGAAGACGTTGTGCGCGCCTATTCGGATGAACAGCTACACTGTAAAAAATAACTGTGTAAAAAAACAGAAAAAGCTTGGCAACTCTCTTGCCACGAATTTTCTGTTTTGGCCTGTTCCCATGTTTTCATACTTTCTGTTAAAATAATAGCATTGCCTGTTCTTGGCTTTTCTGTAAAAAAATAGATTTTCTGTTGTCAAATTTTGCGAAAAACCGGTTTCTGTTAAAACAAAGAGTGTCTGTTCTGGAACTTTGTAAAAAGATCGGCTTTCTGTAGTCGAATATTTTGAAAACACCGGCTTTTGTTAAAAGAAGGATTGTCTGTTTTGGAACTTTGTCAAAAAATCGTCTGTCTGTTGGGCCAATTCTGTGGAAAAATTATTTATGTTAAAAGAATGGTTGTCTGTTCTGGGACTCTGTAAAAAGATCGACTTTCTATAACAAAATGTAAGGGCGCAAACGAGCTGGTGTACATTGCACATGGTTGAAAAAACCCCGAGACTGCGGGTAAACGACACAACACTAAAAAGTCTCTAACACAGCTGAAATTTTTATTTTCCGAAACCTGTTTATATAGGCACTTCGATACAAAAGAAAAAAAAGGGGAGAGGGTGAGAACCCCAAAGAATGCCACTTTCCACCAACGTAACCTCTGACTAAACAACAATGACAACGGACTCTGCGTCATGCACTTCTCTTATCTTTGACCCCTCGCTTCCCGACCGCCAAACACACTGATAACCCCAAGCCCAGTAACACACATACAAAAAGAAAAGAAAAGAACGACCCATTGTTCCCTCTACCCGAAAACCTACAGACATAAACCTTGAAGGTCAGAACTTTTCACAGCCTAAGAAAACGCCGAAGTTCGTTGTCTAACCCAAACGACGGCTTATTAACTGCGTTCCCGTGACCTAATATTGTTAACGACTCTTTTATCAACCGCTTGTGGTCATCTTTTTCCCGCAACTCTACTGAAGTTAAATGCCACAACGGTACACAGTTCCTACATTCGATCAGATGTTTTGACACTTCGGAGTACGGGTCTTTTTTCTTTATACAACGTTTGTGCTCCGTCAACCGCTCATTTATACACCGTTTAGTTTGTCCAATATAACAAAGGCCACAATCAAAAGGTATCTTGTAAATGACACCCGACGAACATTCCACATCCCTTTCTCTGTGTTTTATCGCGCAACCTGAAACAGTCGAGGCAAAAGGGGTCAAACGGCTCAATCTATAATCTGTAGAAAAGGCAGTGCCAACATTAAACCTGCTGGCTAACGCTTTGATGTTATGAGAAATTTTATGAAAATATGGAAGGACTACTCGCTTTGAAGGTCTAGGATTTTTCTGAATTGACTTCTTTGGACATATCATATACACCAACTGCTTTAAAATATGTTCCTGAGGATATCCAGCAACCGCGAAACGTTCTGTGAGACGACGAAGAGAAGAGCCAATAAAATGTGAGCATGACTTCTGTACTGTTGAATTGACGAGATTACGAATTATCCCCAGTTTGACATGTTTAGAATGGCAGCTATTGAAAGGAAGAAGAGGTTTTGCTGCGAACTTTCCGTACTCCCAACAAAGGCCTGAACTAGTCCGAAGTTGAAGATCGAGATATTGTAAACGGCCCTAAATTTTGTGTAAATATAAAACCGTCCAGGATGGATATTGTATCTGCGATTCACACTGTGTCAAGCGCCGTCTCTGACCCGGCGGAAAAAACTGCATTGATGGCGTCTTCTTTAAAAAAGATGTCGGATCTGGTTGACGATTCGTACAAAAGCGACCGTAGGGACTTCAGTAAGATCGTATCAGTCAAGAAGGAGTTAGATGGGAAAGGAGTAGTACTCTTAGAAACCGATAAGTCGGGTCTGTTTTCAGTGTTACCAATGTTGGAGTTCCAAAGGAAATCAGACGAAGCCATGGCGGGGTTGTTTAGACCTTTTGACGGTTGTTTGAAGAAGTCCAAAAGGGAAATAGTGAAGGTTTGTAAGGACGCCGATCTAGCCGCTTTGACCACCAGAATTAATAATGTTTCTAAAGACACGTTTGGCATTAAATTTTTCCTTAAAGACCATAAGGTGGATCTTCCTCTCAGAGTAGTCATAAACGAGAATGGCACATGGCAGAAAATAGTGTCCTCATTTCTTCAGAAGACTCTCACGATCTTGGATACAAGATCCCCGTTGTCGCTGCGTTGTTCTGATGATTTAGTGGCTGACTTGCAACCTTTCCACGGAAAGAGGTGCACGATCTTTTCACTTGATATAAAAGATCTGTACTATTCTTTAGAACCTAAGACTTTATTGGCTAGGGTAAGCAGCTTTTTGGAAGAACATTTGGTCAGTTTCCAGTCGCAGTCAGGGATATCCGTTCAGGATGTTCTTAGGATTTTAGAGGTGTACCTAGGTTCTACGGTGGTGCAACATAACGGTCAAAGATACATCCAGCAACAGGGTGTGTGTATTGGATCGGCGGTAGCCCCAGCTCTTTCTGATATTTATCTAAGAGACCTAGATCTGCGTCTTCTAGAGTCTTTTAGGCATAGGTCCCCTAAGGAAATTCTGGTGAGGAGGTACGTAGACGATATTTTGGTTTGTTCCACAGATGGCTCCTTAGCGGATTCTTTGGAGAAAGTAGTGTTCGAAGCAGCGCCCGAATTAAAGTTCTCGCTAGAGAGACCGAATGACGACCGTTTACAATATCTCGATCTTCAACTTCGGACTAGTTCAGGCCTTTGTTGGGAGTACGGAAAGTTCGCAGCAAAACCTCTTCTTCCTTTCAATAGCTGCCATTCTAAACATGTCAAACTGGGGATAATTCGGAATCTCGTCAATTCAACAGTACAGAAGTCATGCTCACATTTTATTGGCTCTTCTCTTCGTCGTCTCACAGAACGTTTCGCGGTTGCTGGATATCCTCAGGAACATATTTTAAGGCAGTTGGTGTATATGATATCTCCAAAGAAGTCAATTCAGAAAAATCCTAGACCTTCAAAGCGAGTAGTCCTTCCATATTTTCATAAAATTTCTCATAACATCAAAGCGTTAGCCAGCAGGTTTAATGTTGGCACTGCCTTTTCTACAGATTATAGATTGAGCCGTTTGACCCCTTTTGCCTCGACTGTTTCAGGTTGCGCGATAAAACACAGAGAAAGGGATGTGGAATGTTCGTCGGGTGTCATTTACAAGATACCTTTTGATTGTGGCCTTTGTTATATTGGACAAACTAAACGGTGTATAAATGAGCGGTTGACGGAGCACAAACGTTGTATAAAGAAAAAAGACCCGTACTCCGAAGTGTCAAAACATCTGATCGAATGTAGGAACTGTGTACCGTTGTGGCATTTAACTTCAGTAGAGTTGCGGGAAAAAGATGACCATAAGCGGTTGATAAAAGAGTCGTTAACAATATTAGGTCACGGGAACGCAGTTAATAAGCCGTCGTTTGGGTTAGACAACGAACTTCGGCGTTTTCTTAGGCTGTGAAAAGTTCTGACCTTCAAGGTTTATGTCTGTAGGTTTTCGGGTAGAGGGAACAATGGGTCGTTCTTTTCTTTTTCTTTTTGTATGTGTGTTACTGGGCTTGGGGTTATCAGTGTGTTTGGCGGTCGGGAAGCGAGGGGTCAAAGATAAGAGAAGTGCATGACGCAGAGTCCGTTGTCATTGTTGTTTAGTCAGAGGTTACGTTGGTGGAAAGTGGCATTCTTTGGGGTTCTCACCCTCTCCCCTTTTTTTCTTTTGTATCGAAGTGCCTATATAACCAGGTTTCGGAAAATAAAAATTTCAGCTGTGTTAGAGACTTTTTAGTATTGTGTCTGTTAAAAAAATGGTTGTCTGTTCTGGGACTCTGTAAAATGATCGACTTTCTATTTTTGAATTTTGTGAAAAAACAGTTTCTCATAAAAAGGAAACAGCATTTCTGTTCTACAGCTTTGTAAAAAGACAACTTAAAAAACGTTGTTAACAAGAAAACATAGTTTCCATTAAAACATGTACCAGAGTTTACATAATAAAACAAAACTGTCCCAGAGCATCGAAAAAAAAATCTGTTAAGCCCGAGTCCTATTATAGCGACATAAGCAACAGCCGACCGAGACAAAACGCCAGTGCGTGCAGCATTAATGTAAAGCGAAGTTTGGTATGCTTGCAATCATTCATAGCATACCAGACTTCACTTTGCATTAATGCTGCACGCACTTGAGTCTTGTCTGGGTCGGCTGTTGCTTATGTCGCTCTAGTAGGACTCGGGCTTAACAATTTTTTTATCGATGCTCTAGGACAGTTTTTTTTATTATGTAAACTGTTACATGTTTCTAATGAAAACCTAATTTTCTTAACATTTTTTTAAAGTTCTCTTTCTACAAAGCTGTAGAACAGAAACACTGTTTCCTTTTTAGAGAAACTATTTTTTCACAAAATTCAAAAATAGAAAGTCGATCGTTCCCGAGTTCATTAACTCGGGAACGAACCTAGAGTGATTCAAGCCTGCCAAAGATAACATTGTGTGAATGCCGGAGGTTTGTTAGAGTCGGCTGTTGCTGTCTGTCGCCTTTGCCGGACTAGCACATAAAGAAACATGAACAGAAAGTGACAGAGTAATGTCAAATTTTCTCACAAGGTAGAGCATACCTTTATTCATTACCATCAACTTATCGCATATACTTATTCATTACCAACCAATTATCGCCACATTCTTAACAAACATTTACACTTGCTTTAACAAGGCCTCCATTATTATCCACTCTTTCTCTACTGCTAAGTAAGAGGCTGAATTCCAGTCCAATAAAAGTCCTTGCTTCGACTTGGCAGATTGGTGTGTAGTTCCAGATCATCAACATGCAGGAAGTGGCATCTTCCGAGTGCATTGGTTAACTATATTTTGTTTCGCCTACAGACTCGGACTACGTTTCTCGGAAGACAAGCCGACACTGCACATGAGTCTCCAAAGTAGGAGTAAATACCTTTACAGGGGCGGAATTGAGTCTTACTTTGCAATGTGAATGTGAAGACAGTTTGAATAAGTTTGAATAGTTATTGAAAAATTACTAAGTGCCTGTGAAAAACATGGCAATAATTTGTTTGATTAATAAATATGCTATACTTTGTGACAGCGCATTTCGAGGCCTTATAGTTTCATACCTGCCCCTATACGCTGTTGCCGCACACCGCTTAAAGAATACGGCAATACAGTTGCCATATTCTGTAAACCTGTGAAGGAAACATGTTTTCACATTTGGCTCATCAACCATTTTGCAAGCTTCAAAAGCTCGCAGGCTGGCAGCTTTTTAGAGGGTTTCTTAAGGCCGGTTCACACATACAGCGGAGCGCTAAGTTAGCGCTACGTGAGCGCTCCAAGGTGCGCTCATGTGGCGCTGCGCGTGATGTAGCGCTCGGTTAGCGCTTCGTTAGCACTCTGTTAGCGCTTCAGAAGCGCTCTAGCGCTCTCACGCTCTTATGCCGTGCTTGCTGCTGCGGAACAGCGCGTGCACGGCGATTCCTTTGTTGTTGTTTTTCTTTTGGCATTGAAAGAAAGGAAGTAAAAGGAGCCGCTCTCCAAGCAAAGGGTCGGGCAGGCGATCCAGAGTCATAGACTCTGAGCGACTAATTGATTGGGTACGACCTCATCGCTTTCTATTCAATATGCGTGACCCTGGTTTCAAAGACACGCAGTTAAAAATAATCGTCTTCAAAAGAGCTCTGTGTCTCGGTCCCTCAGCCTAGGAATAAGGTTCGCCGGGTACCCGTCGGTATCTCGGTGGCGAAAGATTTCGCGCACCCAGAAGGATCTTCTGGGCGTTAAGCCGTCTACACACATATGTACTAATTGCGTATGTAAGAGCATTTGTCGGGTTTCTATTTCAGCGTCTCACATGTCCGCCATAGTGCTGCTGATGCACCCAACCACAGGAACCGGAAGCGCAGTGCACGCGCTAATCCGCAGCAGTAACCGCGGTACAAGGAGCGCTAACAAGGTGCTACTGAACCGCTAACAAAGCGCTACTGAAGCGCTAACAAAGCGCTACAGAAGCGCTAATCGCGCGCTATATTAGTAGAACTAAGTCACGCGCCAGGAAGCGCCACATGAGCGCTCTTGGAACGCTCACGTAGCGCTAACTTAGCGCTCCGCTGTATGTGTGAACAGGCCTTTAATTAATCGAAATTCAAATTAAGTATATTATTTCTCAGATCAACTTCGGAACTTCTTTTTTTCTGTGGGACAGAAATGTCAGTGAATCAAATATTTAAGATCATTTGAAAGAAACCACTGATCATTTTTGGAGCACGCCATATATACACTTTCCCCACCTTCCCGGACTTATTAATGCCGAGATGTTTGCTATGAAGGAAGTCGTGAAGCTTGTAAAAGAAAGAAAACATGAGATATTGTAATATTTGTAAATAACCACTTTATTTCTTACATTTGCCACGCTTGGGCTCTGACCAGATGGCATCTCTTCAACATACTATTAGAAACTGCAGTTTTATTTCTTAACTTTGCCGTGCTTGGGGCTCAGACTAAATGGAATTTATTTAACATATACCTACTTCGAATCTTAACTCTACCCTCTTGGGCTCTCAACGATGACATTTCCTGAATATATACTTGGTATTCTTTCTATGGACAAAAATATGCAAGGAAACTTTCACTAGGCCCATTAGCTTACTTGACTTGGCGCTACTAGGAACAACAGATGTTTTAATTAACCTTTTCGTTAGAAAAATAAGCATATAGTTACAATTAGAAACTTGATGAGCATCGTCAGAAACCCCTAAACCATTCAAATTTAGACACTAGGAGCTCATGTATTGTTTCTTTGGCTCCTGCAAATGTGTCGCGACCTCCATGTTTTCCCATCTCATCATCCACATTTTCGCTCTGCCAGCCTTGCGCCTGCATTAAAAGTGGTAACTTTTGTGAAATACCACACTTCGTATGTGCTCCCATCCTTCAAGAATTAACTGATTTAATGATTTCCGATTACACCCAGCAAGTCTCTAACTGGAACTGTTTATTATTATTGTGTGCAAAACTATTTAAAAACTTAATTATCCTAAGCACTACGTGCCTCATTAAATGGTTTCCTTGACTATGACTAATGTTGTGTCGACCCTATTTCTGTGAGATGCATAGATTTTACGTTAAATGACTGTCAAAACAATGCACGTGCCCCCAACATTTCTAATGAACAGATTTAGGGTTCTCAACCATGGCCAGCAAGTTTCTAATTTAAGAAATATGGCTCCATATATTAATTAGAAGTTAATTAAAAATATCTGTTAATTAGCCACCTATTTGCACAAGCAACCTTGTTTGTCGTGTCCGCCAAGTCGAGTAAGCTAATTGCAAAATAAAGTTACCTAATAAAACCTCTTGTTTTGAAAATTTTGAAAAGCCTACACCTAGTGTAGGGTGGCCTAAGTAGTGGCAGGCTGTACATTGTTCCCTAGCAATTAGCTTCTGCACACAGCTAGATAAAATTTTAACCAAACAAGTATTTTAATGGCACAAGTTATCTTGTAAACTTTCAAAGTATAGCTCCATTTCTGTGAGAAACAACAACACTATTCATCTTAACTCTATGGCGGGCAAGGACACAGACAACCAAGTCGCATTGACTCTGTTAGAGCCAGTTAATCGCTGGATTCAACCCGCGCCCGTTGCTAAATGAATCCTCCATTCTATGTGAATTGCGAGTACTCATTTCGCATCGGGCTCTAACCGCTCACTGCGACTTGGTTGCCTGCATCAGTGCCCGCCATAAAGGCTACAAGGATTCTTGTCCTTAATTCTCACACAAATGGATCTAAGCTTTAGATGTTTACAAGGTAATGTGCACCACTAGAGCACACCTGTGGTGAAAAATTGGAGCTAGCTACACACAGAAGCCAATTTTTCTGGTGCAATTGACAGCATACCAGTCTATTTATGCCACCCTATATACCATTAAACACATTAGATTCCTTCTCTTTGCCTTGCTTGGGCATAAAGATGACATTTCCAGAACATACCTTTTCATTTAAATCAGGAAGGTTTTAGAAATGTTTCCGCTTAAAAGGCATACTCCTCCAGGGACGCCATCAGCTTGGCAACTGCGGGTGACACACAGTGTTGCTTCTTCTTCCTTTTAAGAATTTCAGTGTCCCTCGGTGGGTTGATGCTTGCAATACCCCTGAAATCAAACAAACATATCTCTTTTTATAGCATACTTCCGAATGGAACCTATATAAATTAAATATACAGGGAGGTTATGGAATGCTGGCCAAAACTTTCCTACAAAAACTATGCGTTGCATATGAAAAATATGGATGCGATGTTGGTGAGTGCCAATGACCAATTTGGCAGATGACCACCATATGGATAATCAAGTGCCTAATACACTCAATTCAAATAAGGACGCCAAAGTTTTGTGAACCAGAAATCTGGGTTGCCGCCATATTTAGGATGTTTGAACTGCCGGCGGGAATCATGAGCATCACCACATATTAAGTAATTATTTTTGGGAAAAGTGCGCCTGGTTACTTAGGCACACAGGGTGTTACGGTTATCTGGAACCAAGCTTTTAAATAAAGCAGAGCATTACAGGTGAATGAAATCAACTGTATGTTCTTAGCAGAAGTCTTGCCGGAGCCAATATTTTTTTTACTGTGCCTAATTAGAAAATTACGACTAATTAGCTATTTTATTAAATATTTAAAGGCAAAGGTGTCAATTGGAAAGTAGTAGAGAGCCTAAAGAAACACCAGATGGAGGAGTTTGCAATGTGGTGCACCTTGAGTGCTTCTTTTAACCAGCCCTTAAAAAAAGCCTGCTCGCAGCGCACGCGTGTGCTGCGATTGGGAAGTGCATTGTCATATGGTATTTCTTTGCATATCGTGGGCGATTTTTGAAGGCTGGAGAAAAGAACCAGACAAGGTGTACCATGTTGCAAGCACTTCCATCGAGTGCTCCTTAAAGCTCTCTACAAGTTTCCAATTGACACCTTTTTCCTTAAATCAATATTTAATTAATTAGCTTCAATGAATTAGTTAATCAGGCTCAACAAAAAATGCTCTCTTTCGCAAGATTCCTGCTAACAACATACGGTTGGTTTCAATCGCTTAGAGTGATCCGTTTTTGGTTAAAGCTTGCTTGAGAATTAAAACAGTGTAAACGTAAATGAGAACAAACCCCTACTCCCGAACTTGTCAAACAATAGATTGTTTAATGTGTGCCAATGGAAAATACATTTTGTGTAAGAAAAGGGATTTCTCTACAAGAATCTCAACAAAAATGCTGGCTACAGAAGCATGGTAATTGTGTTAATCAGCCATGTTTACATTCGAATGAACACTTGTGTTACTTTTATTATGAGGTTTTTGTTCCAGCTGTTTTTCCCCACAATTATTTCATGTTTCACGTATATCAGTAGAAAAAAAAGGTAAGTTCTGTCAGTCGATCGACTTATTGAGCCTTCAAAGAGGTGGTCTTGTCAGGTACTTTAACACCACTTAGAGTGTTTCATCCTGTTTCGCTAGTTTCAGTCAACTAACTTGTTTCATATTTCACAGATGAGCAATTTAGAAATGCACGCCCATTCTTCCCTCCCCCTTTACTCGTCTGAATGTATATTAGTTGTCATTCTCTTGCAAATAAACTCAGCTGTAGTGGAAACTTCATACTGTGATATTTGCTTCTCATCATCCTAGCATCACGGTGTAATCTAGAATGTGGACAGTGTGAGCATGGGGCCTCGTGAAGCTGAAGTACTGATGGTGACGCAGGCACTGACTTTAAAATATTTTACTATTAACTTTGATGCGCAAGTTTTTTTTGGCACGTTTGTCAGGAATATTGAATGACAGTTTAGAGCACAGAGGCACAAAATATATAGCTTCTCCGGCGGAGTGTTTAATATTGAGAATGAAAACATGCTTAATATTGAGAACGAAAACAATGTAGTGTCCTCAATATTCCTTGCCATCTGCAAATAATAACTCTTGCCCGAGGCGTGCACTAATTACGGATCAGGGGATGACACAAGAGAGCAGGCTGCTGTCGATATATTCACAAGAAGCGAAGCCATGTATTTTTCTGGGCATATAAACGGTCTCTCCGTTTCACAATGTGTAGCTGAAATGTCCTTCATTCCAGTTAATGAAGTCGTATGCAAATGAGACCAGACCAGACCAGACCATTGATGAGTATAATGAGCGTGGTGAGGTGGGTTTGTGTATGTGCACGTGCATGTGTGTGTGTGTGTGGGTGGGGGGGGGGGTCGCCGAACCACATTGTAATATTTTAGGGCTCCCGGGACTAAAAATGTGCTCACTTCTGGTTTACACTATGCCATTTTCGAACCAACTAGCCCGACATAAAAATGACATAGTCCATCTCATTGTTTTCAATAACAGCAAACATAATTTCTCCTACCAGATGTATGGGGTTAGACTTTAATCACGGAATGATTAATATCACTCATAAAACAGTGTTAAAAACTGATCTCATTTGTGCACAAAAATTTTCCTTTGTGCACTATACCGTTGTGAACATGCCGTTCACAGCTTTGTGGCCCCTGAGAAGTAATTTGTGTAGTTAGAATGATCATAATGGAACAATGGAAAACGTTAGCCTGAGGTCTTGGCATGCAAAATCAAAGCATTGTAAGAAATCAGCAGGCACTGGGGGTCTTCCAATGGCAGCTATGTTTCGCTTAGAGGATGCAGCTTTCATTTGCCAAGCAGATCAAATTTAAACTCAAAAGGTAGACACACTTACAAAGTATCCAATTGCAAAGGGTTTTTGCAGGCAAATCCTTTTCGTGGACACGAAATTTGGCTTGTGTCATCCTCCATACGGAACCTCTTATGTCAGGAGCTATTTTCACCACGTTGTCGATGTGGGTCGTGCTTGTCTTCAAAGCAGACGCCGATGCCCTTTACTGCCAAAAGCAAAATCAACGAAATAAGTGAATCTTGTTCAAGATTGCACATTAACAAGGGTCAGTCCTAGAAACAACGGAAAAAAAACCTTTTATTTATTTTAAAATATCTATACTATATACCCAATACTTTTCAATTTTTATAAATAGCCACAAGACTTGAAAAATGATGGAGGATTTGCCTCACTCGCATAAAGTTGGTTAAAGAGTTTGTGCGACTTGCTCGGAGGAACATATATTTGAACGGGTCAATAATTGTTACAGCTTATTGTTATGCACCCATATTACTCACAATTTAATTATACCATATGAAAAGCCCATATGAAGAAAAACCTGAGCTTTAAGTAGTTTATTAGTGGACATTAATATGTTGAGAACTTGAAAACAATCTCCCTTATCTTACGCACTTATACACAAAACATATTGTCAGCTGATGTACGCCACATGAATAGCATTAAAACATTCATAACTGGAAAACGATTAAAGAAAATGGAAGGAAACAATACCATTTATGTGTCTTCTGACGGGGAAAGTTTGGCAGACTACCCGAGCCAAACATCAAATTGGACTGTGCATTCAACATTGTGAAAGAAATTCATAATATATGCCACACAGTTCTTTCATATGGCATCACGAGATATGATTCATTATGACCATATTTTGAGTAGTGACTGGAGATAAAAATGAGCCAGGAATTATTTTGTAATATTCATACCACACCTCTGGAAAATATTTTGAAGTCTTTCCATAAGTGCACGGAGAGTACACTGGGCAGTTGCGACCATGACAAACATGGCAAAAAAGGTACGCCATATGCAAAGCCCTTCCCCTTCACTACACAGTAAACAGTGGGAGCGGCCGACGCACGTCTCAAAGTTATGTCTAATGGCTTTTCATATCTTGGGTTATGAGGTCCAGAAAGCAAGACAGTAGAGTCACGTTATACTGAGCAAGAAAAAACTTCATGTCCCGCCCTGGATTCAAGATTCTAGTTAGGCAGCTTCACTATTAAAAAATAACGACTCCTTGCTTTATGTAGCAAGGAACACTGGTTAAAATTTTACAAGCAGACATGTCGGATTTGAAAGGTAAAAGGACTACAAAATTCAGACATCTTAGCGGGAATATAACTTCAACAGCAATGAAAAGGCTCAGAGCCCAAAGCAAATACAACCATCACATGAACAACAGCATACAAAAGGCAAATAAACATTTTAAACGGAGTTCACAAGAGCAGCTATGAACAATACAAAACACATTCGAAGCCACGAGCGCAAGAGAAGTTATACACAGGGCGAAAATAAACTCCGAAGTGAAAATCTCAAAAGCAAACAACAATTACAAAGCCCACTAAAAAAAAAAACACACAACTTTGACGCGGGGTTTTAAAAACAAGTGTATCGTTACAGCGTTCAAGTTCCTTCCAATTTGGTGACTCTCGACCATGGTTCAAACTATGAAGCGTGCCGCGGAGCCGACCAGCATCGGCCGAAAGACTCGCAAGACCGCGGAGAAAAAGTAAAAGCATAAAGTAATGCTCAATTAAACGCGCGCAAGCACGACTTCGCGGCACTGTTAAATTTCGTGGACACCCCTGCGACGTTTTGTCGAGCGGACTTACCCAGGCGGCTCTGATAGGCCACAAATAAATTCGCCAGCGCTTATCCGCTTCCAAACAGTCCGTACTACGCGCTAAAAACCCCGCTCCGCGTGGGGAAACTTTAATATTGATCGAAAATATGTTTATTTACGCATAGCGGATACGACCATCCGTTTGACCTAAGAGCATTAAAGAAACTTTATAAATTGTAAAAAAGAAATTTGTATATTTTGCCAAATGTTTGATTAAAAAAATTATTGCTTCTAATCTTTGGATCGAACCTGGTTCCGCTGCGTGCGAAGCGGACGCCTTTCAAAAGACGTTACATGTTTTTTATTTTTATTATTATTGCCTGCCATTGAGCTACTCTACAGCTTTATATAATCGTTGTGACAACTGCCGGCAAATTTTTCCCTGTGTTGTTGTGGCGGCTGCCGGCAGATTATCCACTATCTACTTTATAATCTCGAGGCGCGAACCCGCACCAGGGTTCATAGAAACCGCCAAGGTTTCGGCACGTTCGTTTCGGCGAGCTCCTACCGCCTCGGTCGCCGGCACCTCGCGACGCCGACGACCGAGGAGATAAGCGCGGAAAGACGCTTTCGATGAAACATCGTAAGGTTTGTCCATGAAACGAACACGGGAACTTTTCGATGAAACTAAATTCGCATTAAAACGTCGCTGCGTCGACGAAAACGATCTGCGATGCAACATCGTTTGTTTGACGAACTGATTGCCACCGGGCATAGTTTCGAAATGCTAGGCCTCGTTTGTTTTTGTTGGGGCGAGTACGCGCCCGACCGCGTCGGACGGCGAGCGCCTATCGTACAGGGCAATACTACAGCTCTATAACGTTCCTGCTGCTCTACAAGTAGCCAAAGCAATCAAAACTCACCGTTCATTTGGTGGCAACTCTGACTTCTCTTCGACGAGTCCGTCAACAGCCGTCACAGCCTCAGGTCAAACCTTCGGAGGCGCGGAAGGCGGAAGCGGTTGTTGGAGAGTTGGTAGCCTCGTTACCGGCGCCTCAGCGTCGCTAGGAATCCGTTTTCATGTTTTTCGCGGACGGAGACATTCACTCAATGTGTGCGGGTAGTCAAAATTTCTAAATCCCGGGACCAAAATCTTGTCTTGAAAATGCTTCTTTCCGAAATAGCTGCGCGAGTGATGCTTGATCCACCTCATCGAAGGCTCGCGGCAGCCATAGTTGACGAGGGGAGCAACTCCAGTGGGAGCAACCATAGCACCGAACCTGAACCGGAAGCGGCGCGCCTTTCAACCAGTGCTGCCTGCAGTTTCCACCCCACCTCTCCTGTCATATTTCCTTCCTTTTCTTCGAATGCATGTTAATAGGTTCTATTCACGCGCTGATCTATCACCCACAGCTATCACCCAGGCCATGCACGTAGCCAGGATTTTGATTCGGGGAGGGGGGGGGGGGGGCGATGACCAAATGCTGTATGAGGGGGAGGAAGGAAAGGAGGCCCTAGCAAAATGGAAGATTTCGGGGCGGGCCTCGTGGGACCCCCCCCCCCCCCCCACACACACACACCCCACCCTGGCTACGTGTCTGACCCAGGCAACGTTGCACCCTAGGTACATAAGTCGTCCATGGTGCTGCTCACGGTCGGGGCCAACGCCTCCGCTCTCTCTGCCCTAAATTGACGGTGCAGTGGAAGCTACGTGTTTGCCGGACAAATCAATCGCCTGCCTCTTATCATTGGCCTTGCTCTCCGCGACTGAGAAATATATGAGGGGGTGTAATCAGAAGTGGTGAGGCCGTTTTTTGAAAGCTAGACAAAAAGGGGCACACAAAGTGCACCACGTTTCAAACACCTCCATCTTATAGCCCTCTACAAGTTTTCAATTGCCACCTTTCCCCTAAATCATTAGTTTAAAGGTTAGCTGATTACTTTTAATTTAATAAATAATTGAATTCAATAACAATATTACTGGCTCATTGGCAAGACGCTTGCTAACAACATACAGTTGGTTTCATTCGCCTAGAGCGTTCAGTCCTTTTTTAAAGCCTGGTCCGAGAGAGCTGGGGCGCCAAGTACTTTGCTTCCTATATTTACTATCAAAAAGCGATGTGGTCGAGGAATAACAGAAACTGTTTTCTTACAGAAAGTGAGTTTTAATTGACTGTTTATTTACCCTGCAAGTACGTTTTTGAGAACAACGTAAATTCTTGTTTTTTGACCGAGAATTTCAGTTTCTGTGGACCATTTTTTCACCAAAAAAGTCTGTTTCTTGTAAATAATGTAATCTCTGTTTTTTCACCGATAAGTGTGCCTGTAGTTCATCTTAACAGAACCACTTTGTTATTTTTACCGAAACTTTCTGGATATTTCCTGTTATATTACATACATTTTTTACAGTGTACCACTGCCACTTCCGCAGCAACATCCATGCACGCGCCCAGCCCTGTAAAGCACATCACGCACTCAGGAACAGAAACAGTAGGGCGCCATGCCCTGGCTATACTAACTACAAAAAAGCAAGCTGTACGTGGATCTGTCTCAAAACTACCTTAACACACTACAAAAAAAAACAACAATAGTTTATTTTTCATTCCGCGCACAATATGTGCTACATACGGTGGCAGTCATTTCCATCGTTGACGGCGATTGATCCCGTGTTCTGTAATAATAAGAACTGTAAGGTAATTATAATTCATATGAAGAGCGAAATCATACAGATATCGTTTACCTGGACAGGCAAAGCCATGGATGGAACGGCATCACTTTTCAGGCGACAACCACCTGAACCGCTCCTGTAGAGGTCGGCGGTTTTGAAGTGCACGGAGGACACCACGCTGCACTTTGATCGGGTCCAGCCGCCGCCGCGACCAACGGCTCAAATCCATTGTTTGCGTAGTTCGGCGACCGTCGCAAATCTAAGAGAATTGTTGACCGATGCCTGTTACTGTAAAACCATGTGTGTGTAATACGCCAAGGGCTTACCGGTGGAAGGGAACTCCCGCCGAGGAAAAGCCAGTTCGATTGTGGCAGCCGACCACGCTACAGGCGCCCATCCCGTAGCCGGCGGAAATCAGCGTCCCGGCGGCAGGCCGGGCTTTCGTTTTCTGAACCGCCCGCCTCAAACGCTTGCCAGCGCTTGCTTGCTTCACATCTTCACGCCTTCGATCTGATAAAACCTACCGGACGGAGCTGCTTGCTTCACGTCTAGCCTTCGATCTGATAAAACCTACCGGACGGAGCGCGCTCAAGCCTGCAAGGAATCCTTCTACAATCAACCATCCATCTCACACGTGACATGTTACGCGCACCAATTGCCAGAGAGATCTACGGTCACGTTGGCCACAACATCGTTTAAACTTTTTATGACTAGGTTTCCCCAATATTGCAACGTGCCCTCTCCTAGTACTTCTAACCTCCTTGGGTGCAACGCTCGCCGACGACCGACGAGCGTGATCGCCTGCTTTGAGTGTTCTGCGGAAAACGTGGTGTTCGCTCGGTCCGCGTTAATTTGACTTCGAAAGTTCTGGTGCTGTCGGAAGAGGATGCCTTGGAACTACTGCGCTGCGGAATGGTGCGGGAACTACAGCAAGTCGAAAGTATTGTCGTTCTTTCTTTTCCCAAAGGAGTTCCGAAACGAGAAGTAAAGTTTCGTTTTTCGTCGGTTTCGTTTCAAGCCCGTTTCATCTGGTGCGATCCTGGTTGCGATTTTCAGTCTCGTGCGGCAGAAATCCCATGAACACAGCACTTCAACTGCTACCACGTTTTTTTCGTATTTTTTTATGTAGTAGTGACGTGGCACCTGACATTCGGAAGCAGATCGAACCGTACGCACGCGCAAGGCGCACAGTACGAAACAGGCATTTTTGGCGCTCTCTTTGTGCCCACAGACCTTTGCTTTCGTGGGCAAGCTTGAAGAGTGCTTTTTGGCGTCCATTCCCCATCTGGTATACAAGGATAATGTGATGAAGTATCTTTGTGCTTTCATGAAAGAACAGTCGAAAAACCTTCTCTTTCCAGCAATCTTGTAGAAGTTCTTCCAGGTATTCTGCTATGAACCCTGGGGTATTTACGCCTTTAAAAAGCAGAGATCTGCAAAAACCGGGTCCATATCACAAGAGCGAATGACGTTTTAGCGAACAGCGACATTTGAGCGAATCGACGTTTTAGCGAATAACGGGGGCGCGCGTTAAGCCATCCGCCGCGCTGCGCTTACGCCGCTTCGCGGCGACAGTCTGTGGCGGCTCATTACAAAAATGTGAACCCATTTGGCCCACCCTAAAACGCCGCTTCGCGGCCTCCGACTATTCGCCAAAGTGTCATTCGGTGAAACGTGGGCGTTCGCTAAAATGTCCATCGATCAAGTGAGTGCCTCCCGCAAAAAAAACAAATTTTAAACGCTGTGGCTAGCGTTACGTCAGGGGACGGAGCACTGAAACGCGTATGCCTAACCCTCCCCCCCCGCCCTCCCTCTCTCTCCCCGTGAACCTAGGGAAGGCGGAGATTCGGACGTAACTTGCTCACAGTCGGATGTAACGCTAGACACTTCGAATTTTAAAAGGTCGGCAGCTGCTACACACTAAACGAAAATATACCCAGATGGGAGTATAACGCTTGTCCTCTAGCGCATTCCCATCTGGGAGGTTTTTATACTCTGCGGGTTGGGAGTTCGGAGTTGACTCCCATGCAGGCCAGAGTTTTTGGGGGTGCAAGGGGGTAAGTACAGAACTCCCATCAGTACGGGAGTCTGTTCGTGGATCAATGGGAGTATTTATTTACTTCCATCGAAGTGTTCACAGGTCATACATGGGTAAATTACTTCCAAAATGTAATTTAATTACAGTTACAATTACTTTGCTTCCAAAGTAGTTTAACTAGAAATACAATTACTACCATGTGAGACGTAATTAATTACAATTACAAATTACTTTTTAAAAAATAATGAGATTACTTTACAATTACTTATTTCTGAGAGCGACCCGACTTGGGCCATATAACTTTAAACGAGTTGTATAGAATGCAATGTATTTGTTCATACCTTACTCCAATGTTCACGTATTGTACTTTCTTTTTATGAATTTTGTTAAATTCATGATGGAACTTACAGTGTGGGGGAATGAAGTACTAGGTTCTTATATTTTTAATAAATAATAATAAATTAGTTGATATGCTCAAGACGCCAGATCGCTAAAGAAGAAATTGGGTTGATGACTTTATAGTTAACCAGGCAAATGAAAATGTGACAATTAATAATATAGGAATATTTTACAAGTGTTAATATAAAAATAAAATCCACACACATCCACATACAAACATCATGGTATTGTAAATTATTTACACTGAGTTGAAATCATAATGGCTCAGAAATATATAAGTACCAAATCGGGGCCCCTGAATCATTGATGGCAATATTCACAGGTGCGAGGTATGTCTCCAAAGTGGTTATGCAAATAATATCCGAAGTAAAACCAACATGAAATAAACTTGAAAATAATACAAAGATACACATGTGTGACAGTACTGGAAGCGGGACGTAAAAAAAACTGGCAAAAAAGAAAGAAAATTAACTTTAGAGACAATTAAAATTCCTAACCTCGGCCGAAAGCTGAAGCTCAATTTTTTTTTCTTTCAATATTGTGTCATGTTTACGCTATTGTTTTCTTCTCGCACCGCAGACGGCGCTACACGATGCCGTTGAGCGCGATGAGGGGCTCCAAAGAGGATTGTCCACTGATCTCTATTGTAGTAGGCTGGATCTCGGACCGTGGCCTCGGCAAAGGGGGCCGAGTGCTGCCACCGGCGGCCATATGATTGATACCAGCCAATGCATGGGACTCTAGGGGAAGAACGAGGAAAAAGTGCCGTTTCCTCCGTTTCTAAGCTGTTGTGGCACTGAAACTTTGTGGATGCTTTTCATAAGCCCGTCAGATAGCTTGCGTACAAACATTAAAACTGACAGCCCTCGCAGTTCTTATAAATAAATATTTTGTGGTCGAGAGTGACTCCGCTGTAGTGCAGCTCAATGAGGCGAGAGTTACCTATAGAGTTACCGCGGAGTCGGTGGCGGTTTCGTTGAGCTGGGTTTTACAGACGACAAGCGCCGAAGGCTTTGCTACGCGGAATTCACTACCCCGGAAAGCCGCTGTCGAGATGGAACTTCTTTGTCATTCATCAACTTCTGGGCTTCCTCAAGGACGGCATTATTGACGGCAAGTTCCTTTGTTTAATCCACTACGAGGCAAGCTTGCCAGCTCAGCCGTAGGTGCTCCGGTACGTTTGATTGTTTTATTCGCCGACCGGACGTTTGACAAATGCCGATTCGATCTCCAAACACCCGACATAAGGATCGCAGCGCACCATAAAATACTCGCCTCTGCCACACAGCGTACATGCTTCAATATGCCTACTTTTGTGCGTTTCTCCCATAGACTTGCGTGTATTGCCTGGTGTCAAGATATGGCCGCCGTTAACGACACCAACGGGCTCCCGATCCGCGATCCAGCATACTACAATAGAGATCAGTGGGATTGTCTCTCGGACCACAGTGTAAAACAACAAAACAACAAACAATGCGACGCTATTTATGTTGTGCGTGTGTGTGAGTGCGTGTCTATGTGTAAGTGTTTCCTGAGAGCTAGGCCGCTTGCGCGAGCGCTGAGGCTTTCAGAGAGGTTCCGTCGGCGCCGCAAGGTCTTGCAAAAGTAATTGTGAATTCTACCTGAATTTTGCAATTACTGACCCTAGAAAGTAGTTAAATTACAATAACAATTCCTTTTAGCCAAAAAGTAATTAATTACAATCACAAATGACCAAGCAAAGTAATTAAATTGCAGTAATTCAATGTACAGTAATTGAATTACATCCCAAGTATGTCCCAGGTTGACCCATGGGAGTATTCTTTCACATCCTTATGAGAGTTTTTACGTGGACTCACGGGAATATTCCTTTACATCCACCTGGGAGTCCTTACGTGGACCCACGGGAGTATTCTTTCACATCCATATGGGAGTTTTTACGTGCATTTATTGGACTATTTTTTCACATCCATATGGGAGTTTTTATGTGCACTTGTGGGACTATTCTTTCACATCCATATGGGAGTTTTTACGTGCATTTATGGGACTATTTTTTCACATCTATATGGGAGTTTTTATGTGCACTTATGGGACTATTCTTTCACATTCATATGGGAGTTTTTACGTGCATTTATGGGAGCTATTCTTTCACAACCATTTGGGAGTTACTACGTGGGACCACGCGAGTCTTCTTTCACATCCTCCTGGGAGTTATGTGTACCTACCGGAGTATTCCTTCGCATCCACCTAGAAGTTTTAATGGTGATTTCTGAGAGTATTTTCTTGCTACCTTCAAGGGGTTTCTTCAAAGTCAGGAAGTGTGAATGGAAAGGCATAAGCAGGTAGCATCATGCACGAAATAAATTTATTGCACACATTATGTACATTTCTTGCACACGTCGTGTGGCAAGAGCTCATGTTGCCTTGGGCGCAAACTGGCTTATACCCTGTCAGACGGTCATTTAAATGGCCTTCAGAGCAAACTCCTTAAAAATATCTGCGAACATGCGAACACCGAAGGGCACAGGCAGAGCCGAGATCGTGAGCTGATTCGTCGATTCTTTGAAGGAGTTCATTCTGAAGGCCATTTAAATGCCCATCTGACAGGGGTATTTATTACAGTGTAGGGTACGCTAAGCTAACTGTGGTACACAAGCCTCGATCGCTCTGTAGAAATTGACCAATTCCAGTACCTTCACCCGCGGCTTCATGTAGCAGTCCACAAAACCATGCTCAATGAAAGTCAGCATCTTATGTGCCTTCTTCGCATACTGGATGTAGAAAATCCAGTAGGCACGCTGCACCCTGATAGAGCCATACCATAAGTTCACAGGTTTTCCTTAATCAGTCCTAAAATATTGAAATAAATTATCTCAAGCTTTACAGAATTTGATAAGACATAATATGAGAGTCAGATTTTTCACCTCAACTTATTTATGTTAAACGCCCTGACTGCTCCTTCTTAGACGTTGCAGCTTGCTCGTTATCTGTGGTAGCGGCAGATGCAATTACTCTTCCTGCAATCAGTCCGCTGTTGGCCATTCTCTTCCCTGCATAGTGCTGGAAGGGACCCGTAACCAAAAAAGCACAAGCGTTTAAGCTAAATGTACTGACTATCAACAGAACAGATGTTTCCGACGTCATTGTATGAACCTTGCAAACCAGGTGGGGAGCGGACTTTTCTCAAAAAGGAACTGAAGACAGTTTCTTCAAAGCAATACAAATACTACTGATATTGAAAATATGGTAAAAGGGCAGAATGTTTTTAAAGTGATACTGCAACGAAATCGTAGTGCCTATTTTATTGTCTAAATGTCAATCACGTTCTGGCCATACCATGGAGACGCCAATCTTTTGCTCAAAAAGACACGAAAACATTATTTAGAACTAATGTCTCAGGAGATCTCCCGATATGCATCGCGTTTGTGACGTCTGGGTCTTCTTCAGTCAAGGATACAGGGGGCTGGCGTGGTTTTGAGCTTACGCGTTCGTCACGTCTGGTTCTCCTTCAGTCAAGGCTATATGGGGGCTGGCGTGGCTGTGAGCTTCGCCACTTGATGGCGTCAATGCACTACAAGCTGACCATTCGAGTTGTCCCTCACCACTCTCCGCAGGAGTTGAATAGGCACAGGAGAAAAATAAATCCGGTTCAGCCAAGTTAGACAAGGCTCGGACGCATACAGCCTGCCACCATGTTTCCGTGTAGCGGTGCTGCTTTTATGCCATGTGATGCGACAGTATTTGGTTTATTTAAATAAGGTTCCAACGTCTTTTTGAGCAAAAATATTCGTGTCTCCGTGGTGTGGGCAGAACATGGTTGACATTTAGACAATAAAATTAGTGCTAAAAGTTTGTTGTAGTAACCCTTTAAAAAAAAGAAAGAACAAAGTACACCCTTATTTTTAACAGTTCACATCAAACATGTTTATAACTATCTACCCTTTTGTGCTAGTTTCATTTTCTATCGTTTCATGGTCTTAGTAACTTTAGGAGTAAGTTACAGTCCCTCGAAAATGTCATCAAGCATGTAAAAAAGTTCAAAGCCTGAAAAATTGACAGCATATTGCAAGCTTTTGAAAAGTCAGACCAAACAAAACGACCCATGGCAAAAACTGTAGGATACCTGTATTGCTGCATGCAAGCTTAAGAAATTGAAATTAATATACATTTCTAGCAATTTACTCCTACAAACTATAATTTTCTTCACTCTCACACAATCACTAGGCGGAAAAAGCAAAAGCCCTTCAATTATCATATTTATGTGCAGTGCAACCATGCAAGAGTTATGAACTTTTTGAGAAATGTCTATAAAGGATAGTTCACATATACGGCACATAGCTAAATCAACAGTAAAACAGTGCTGACTTGAACTTAACTTAGCACTGATACAGCAGTGTACCAGTGTCGGATCATTAACAAAGAGCAAAATCAGCACTATTCCCAGCACTTACTAATAGTATTGCTCTATCATAATGTTCCGCATCTGGGTGAAGCTTATCAAATCACCGCATAAATTGGCTTTGCAATGTATCACACTACGATTTACCACAGAGGCGCCTGAAGGTAATGAAAGCATCGCAGAAAAAATTTCAAAGAATTAACTTACCCGAGTAAAAAGTAAAAAAAAAACTGGTTTTGTCTACCTATGGCACCCGTGTGCTATATGCACACCTTTCGACTGGCACAAAAACCGACAGATGGCGGCAACGGCACAGACGCCTTATGGCAGCTCAGTATAGCTCCACGGTCACGCCCAAAAGCACACCGTATGTAGCTGAAATTATTCGACAAATCATCGGTTTGATTAGTTTTGTGTCCATTTAATGTGTTTTATTGGGAGTGAAAAGAAAATAATGTTTTGACAATTATAGCACAGAAGAAGTGTGCACCGTTTACGACTCAAAAAGGTTGTCTGGTTTTGGTCCGACTGGGCGGCTGCTGAGCAGCAACGAGAAGCAGGGGCCGATGTTGCCATCTATCGGTTATTGAGCAGGTCAAACGGTGCAGTTAGCAGGCGGGCGCTGTAGGTAGAAAAAAAAGTTATAATTTTTTTACCTTTTCCTTGGGTAAGTTTGTTCTTTGAACTTTTTATGCAGTGATTCCACTACCTTCGGGCCCCTCAGTCATAAATCGGAGCGTGATGCATCCCCAAACCGACTTATGCGGTCACTTTAAAGGCTTCACCCAGATTCAGAACCTTAAAGCGATGCTGAACCGAAATTTGGATTTCACAAAATAAGGTAGCCGGAGTGTTCAATGGGGCGCCACAAACCCCAAAACACCACTCATAAAGCGATATCTCGAACGGATGGCTGTATTTTTGTAAAATAAGGGTGCGACTGAGTGAGAATCGCGACGTAGCGTTTCCTGCAGAATAGTTCAGGAGGGGGGGGGGGGACGGCCTTCCTTCCTTCCCCTTTCGCGTCCCCGCGGAGTCAAAGCGAGAAGAGGAAACGAGAATCGCGACGTCACCGGCCTTTTTGGCCACTGTTCAAGCGCACTCTTCTTTCACAAATATACGACCATCGGTTCGAGATATCACTTTATGGGTGATGCTTTCGGGTTTGTAGCGTCCCGCCTAGCGCTTCTGCATTGTTTTCTGAAATCAAAATTTTGCTTCAGTATCCCTTTAAAGGATGTACACCTAACAATTATATTTGGCAGATATTGAACAAGGAATTACCTAACTTATACAAATAATTTCAATTTTTTTAGTCGTAATAGACCGATTTCACAGGCCAGTTTGGCGAAGCCACTGCTGCCACAATGCATTGAGGGAACTTGCGTGTTTCTGCACGTGGCCCAACCTCGCTGGAGCTCTGCACGTGCAAAGCACGAGACGGCACGAGGTGTCTCAAGCACTGCCGCCTGCCTCTTGTGAACTAAAGTTACGGCGGCTTCACACATGCACCGAACGCTAGGTGAGATCGGTCTATTCCACTTAAGATTAAAAATAAACATACCAACATTGTATTATCAATCTTTCATGAGTCTTGATTGTTTCAAAAAGCAACATGTCCTCTATACTCTGTTTCATTATGGTAAGTTACAGTTCAAGAAGATAGGGCGAGGGGAAGGAAGGCCAGGGAGGAGGAAGCAGACAAAATGCTGGAGAGGAGAGGAAGTTTCCCCTCTCCTCTTTAGCATTCCATCTGCTTCCTCCTCTCCTCTCCATCATTCCGTCTGCTTCCTCTTCCCCGGCCTCCCTTTCCTTCGTTTTACCTTCTTGAGTTGTAACAGACTATAGTTACGTGGAGTAAAGACGAAGGCAACGCCAGACGAGGGGAGAAAGCCTAAGCACTATGAAGGCTGGGGAGGAGAGAAACCTACTCTCCTCTCTAACGTTCCTATAGTCGGTGACAGGTCAAGAACGAAGTGGAAGGTCCTCCCACCCCTTTCCACTTTAGTAGAGCGAATGCTGGAGAGGAGGCGACCTCCTCTCCACCGTTCGCTCCGCCGAAGTGGGAAGGGGTAGGAGGAGCTTCCACTTCGTTCTTGACCTGTCACCGACTATAGTGGTCTTCCTTTCTCCCCTCGCCCTCTTCTCCTGTACCGACTTCCTAGTGCTTGCCCCTTTTTTTTGGCTGGCATTGCTTCGCCTACACTGCACACAACTAGTGACGCGGACTATTAGCAACGTGCACGACCAAAAGCGTCGCTGTGGTTGAGGTTTGCGATTCGCCGAACCATAGCTTCCTGTATACTGATAATGCTTACCCAATCACCGGCTAACGAGGAGAGAAATCCTGCCAATTAAAGGGAGGTAGAGGCAAATATCGCCAATCAGGACAAAGCAAATTTTTGTTTGCGACGTCACGGACAGAAATTATGAGAGGGCGCCACCGAAACATCTCGGAGCTAATAGAAGTGGAGCATAAATAGCTCTGATGACTGCCCGGTCCAGTTCTCTAGCTGTGCAAGGGCCACTAGTCCTCTCACTCAAACTGTGCTTTCAGCTCTTCATTCTGGTACTTGGGCCACAAGTTGTACTAGCAGGCTGCAGCACCAGCTGAAGGAGTTGAAGGCCCACTTCTGAAAATACAAAGCATAAGGGAAGCCATCACTTAGAACAACAAAAAAGAATACAATCATACAAATAATTAGAGTAGAGCTTTGAAGATTCATCTCAACCACCCAGGTATTGTGAAGATAGATGGACCTTGCAGCACAGTAAGCCTCAGTCAAACTGCAGGCACCTCGGTCTGGTTTACAACCTGATAACTATAAGGATCAGAGGACAAAAACTTGCAACAAAGCCAAGTTACAATTAGTGGCCAATAAGACAATCACCTCTAAATATGTAGAATGCATTGACAAAGAAGATGAGCACAGCCATGACAACCTGCTTGACTCACCATACCAAGTTAAACGTCTGTCAACCAAGTAATGCTCTTATGCCCTTAAAAACTGTGGCTCGGACAAAGGCTACCACCAAAAAGATACCCCGTCACCATGCGAAACCCTGCTCTACAAACGGAAGTGTGAAGAGCAACCTACAAGGGCCACAAGAAAGCACTTGCCTCTCAAACCTTAGCTCCGCCACAGAAGATGGTCTACTTTGATAGAAAGGACGTGGCCTTGACGCTATTATTTCAACTATCCGCTCACGGATAGTATACCAAACATCTATATCAGATCGAAGATATAGTTTGACGATCAAGTTGACTGACTGATTACGGAGCAAATTGCACGGAACAGAGGAGCCTGCTTTAATCTGTTGGTCAGCAATTGTGTGTTAAAAAATTAAAAAGGCACTTAACCACTTTCTTTGATAGTCTATTTATGGTAATAACTCAATCTATCACTACTATTGCTACTTAAATCGGCATCAGAAATCGATTCCTCGGGAACTATTGCAGACACGCTCAGATTTATGACTGTAAATAGACTATCAGACAGTGGTCTAGTGCTCCTTTAAGAAAAAAGAAAGACGAGTCATTCTAATACAATGCCTGTATGTGCAGGGAGCTTCAAAGAAACTGCTGGTGCAGCTAAAGGGCTTTTGATCGCCTTGTGAATGTGCATAATGGCGCATTCGCACGAGAGACCATTAACTCTGGAGAAAACCGAGTATGTCGTAGAGCTGCGAGAAGGAAAAAACTAGAAGGAGGAGGCGGTGCAGAAAATCTAAGCGAGCATTCGCACAACCGAGTCGGAGTTGCCGCCGTATTTTCTTTTTCGAACGTGCTGGCGACCTTCGGGAACTCATCAATCAAAAGGCATATAATTTTTTTTAAAAAAGGCGCCCACCTAATTGCTGTTAACTGCAATCCTCCTCTAAAAGCAAGGAGACAATGGAGGGGGCCTGGTCACTCTGACGAGACAGACATTCTGTAGGCCGGTCACAAATTCCCCTCGGCTCCCCACGAGCTCGGGGGATTTGCGAACATCTGTGACGCGGAGCACGTGACCTCAAAGCTTGATGGCGTTTAATCCTCTGCTCGGGAAGAAACTTCGTCGTGCGAATACTCTATTAAGAACTCGCATAAGGATGCTGGTCTGAACTCGTAAGTTTCGACTGATTCTGCCTTGATTGCTCAAAACTGATCTCGTTTTAGCGGTAGAAATTAACTGAGATGAAACGTTTGTAATGGCTGTTTCACAAACTTGTGACTGCTTGTGACCGGAGGGGCAAAAACAGATTTTAATCTCTTGCGACTGCTTAGATTTGGTTGTGCCGCTGCGCAGTTAGTAAGAAGTTTCACGAGGCTTAAAATCTAATTTTTGGACTTACTCTGGAAAAGAGAGGATGTAGGTGTGCACCCCCTTGCGAGCGAGATCATTTCCAACTGCTCACAGGACACCGCCGCATCTCGCCGTACGAGACCACCCCAACCACAACCGAACCCTGAGGCTGAGAGTCTCTGGCACAAGCACGGAAGTAGGTGCTGCTCGCTCTGCGGTACCAGTGCTTGTAGAGTTCCTGTATAGGCTCCCTACGGCAGCCAGAGTTGCGTGTTCATCCCTGTAGCGCCGTCTTTCCTGCACGGAACGTTGATCCTGCTCCTCACGTGACTGAATTTGGCGAATATCGGTGCCGCACGTTCGAGGCGCGCTCAAAAGCAGGGGAAAGTACGCCGGGGCGCAGGCAACGTCTACTTTTCTGCACGGCATTTGAGTCTGCTCCTTACGTGATCGGACCTCGTCGAATAGCGGCGCGGCGACACGTGGAAAACAGAGGCGCAACTCTGGCTTCCGTGGGGAGCCTAAACAGGAACTCCAAGTGCTTGGAGCTTTCAGCGCCACCTGTGCTTGCTATGGAGACTTTAAAAGCTCCCTCCAACATGCAAGTCGTGCATCGCAGGGCCTACACGGGGGCCGCCCCTACCAGCACCTCAGCTATATGTATTTAGCGCGTTTATGGCAATAAACGCTTGTGTTGGTTCTCAGAAGATAAATGCGGGCAACACCCAGGACCACATCCAATATTGCTCCCCGCCGATGAGAATGACCACCACCTAATTCTCAGCAGTTCACCCGCTCCCACAATGAGTGCCTTCCCACAATTCTCTGTATGAATGCACATTCACCGTCTAGAGCAGGGGTCTTAAATTCATTCGAGTGTGGGGGCCAGATAGCGAACCCCCAAAGGAAGAGGGCCAATAGAGGCGAGAGAGGGGGAGGGGAGGGGGGGGCAACATTTTGCTATTTTGGGGCAAAAAAAAGTAAACAAACAGCACTGATGTTTTACGGTGAAAAGCAGCCGACTGTCCCAGTGAGACCTTGGAGATTTTTTAAACAGGGAACTTTATGCTTTCTGCCTTTTTTAAGCTCATCGTTTTGCCCTCTTTGGTTCTTGTTTGCACATACGACTACGTTGGGCCCACACCTTGTTATAAAAAGATTTAAAACACCACCACACAGCTTTACTCACGCACAGAGAGGGGAGTCAGGTGACGAATAGAAATGCTGGTGATTAATTCTGCGAGCCCGTCGCTCCCACCGTACTGTCAGCATAAGGGTCAACTGAGTAGAACCCAGGTAGTACGTCGATTTTTAAGCCTTAGGGCTTGCGTTGACATATTCTTCTGCTTCATTGTGCTTACTCCCTATTGTGAATTATCTATCATTAGCTGTACAATACGTGTGTCCACAATCGGGGGAAGTTGACTACAACCGAGGGAGAAAAGGAAACAAAAAATAACTAACGAAGCAGCCAGTCAGCTTTCTGCTTTTACAAGCAGTTTGGAGCGGATGCGCATTTTTTTCTGACCCTTCCCTGATGTTCTGAACTGCTGTAGTAAAAAAGATAAAACTATGGATTGGTAGCTGTTCTGAGACTCTTTCGCCGTAGGACGTGTATTTAGTCATTTCGGTGCATATAGATTTGATGTGAACTTCTTGAAGCGGTGTTTAGGCGCACAAACTATTAATTTTACAATGAATGCGCCAAGTACATTTTAATTCATTCATGTTTATCTTCCCACCACTGGTTTCTATAACGATGTAACAATATTACATTGTTTTATTTAGAGTTTTCAAAGTAAACGCCCGGAAATACATAATTTATTTAAAAAATAAAGAAATAGCTACAACAATAAATACAAGATGTGAGGACCTTATAAGTTGCTAGGATAGCGAGGCTGTGAGCGACGCTCAGAAGACTGCTTGGCAAAGGGTCGCCCGCGGTTCGAACCCTCCACGTTGCGTTCAGGAGAACGACACTGAGCATGAACGTCACTGAGGCGATCGGAACAAAAAGAAACTCAACCTAAACACAAGACGTGGCATAGATGATGGCACACTAAATATTATATTAGTAGGCATTTATTCTAGGTAACAAAATGAAAAGAAAAAATTAATGCGCGCATCCTTTACCGCTTATATTCAAGGTACATTTCCTGTTCGGTTTACAAGTTCATACGCAGAGTAAATAAACTGTTCCACGTGGTATCATTTAGGTCTTCGCGTGAAAATATTTGTTACGACTTGTGAGGGCTAATGACGGGCTGAACGGCCATTTTGCTTCGGCGGCGGTGATCCGTGCACATCATGTATGCGACATTAGAAGTAGAGATTCCGTGAACTTTTTGCGAACCTGAGGTTCGAAGACAGAACCAAGGGGTTCGAAAGGATCTCAAAGGCTCAAACCTACATAGGTGAACTCGGTTCGAACTTTTGAATTTTTGGCGCTGAGATATTCGATTGTTTTCGACCTTCCAATTTTTCGCGCTATGAAATTCGACATTTTCAAACCTACTACGCTAAGAAATTCGACAATTTTCGAACTTTCGACCCTGCTGCATTCAAACGTTCAACGAACTTCGAACTTTGAAACAAAAGTTCGAGAAAGTTCGAACTCAGTTCACCCGTATAGGTTCGAGGCAAAAAATATCAATAACGCGAGATGTCAATGTGCGAAGTGGAGTTGAAATTGCACTCTGAGTCTTACCGTTAACTGATCGTGCTACTAACGAAACGCTTGTAAAGCGCCGAATGATCGCTTTGTGGTGGCCTCGTACCCCGCACCTTTTCTTTCGACTTCCGTGCAGAGCCTCTCGTGCACACAACTCCGTAGGTTGCCCCGAGGTAACCTGTAGGCCAACAGATACGCTGATCTGCAGGCACGAAATTCAACCGGGGCGCTCCGCTGGGAACGTCCTTCGTAGCATTAGTTGTTTTTGAACGCGAGTCCCTCGATTCCCTCGCGTCAAGGAAAGACGGGTGCGGAGAGCGACACCGATGCGCTGTAGTGAACGCTGAACCGGCGCTTACTTCATTATCATTAGTAACAGGCTACATTTTAGAGCGTCCAATGTCTCCATTCGTCGAAGAAGAAAAGTTTCAGGGAGCGGCAATTTGGTTTGGTCGAGAACAACCGGTCGTGACCTGATCAGTATTATTAGCCCGGGGGATTCCTAATTGAGTCTGGTTGCATTCTCCTCAACCCTGAGTCGGGTGCTGTGCCTGTGTTCAGTGTTTTCTCCATCCCACGGGTCATTCTGCCGAAAATAAACGCCCAGAGCAACTGAAAATTTTTGAGAAGCCTGGATGCCTTTATGTGACTGCGCTGTCCCGCATTTAGTTGTCTTATGCCAGCATTGCATTTAGGCGACGTTTGAACGGATTGCTATTAGTTCGGAAATAAGTATAGGAAGTACGTTCACCCGACCGCCACGGGTTTTTTCGATGAACCGTTCAACCAGTTTAACGCTTGTTTCATAAGTTTCGACAAATAACGAGCAATACAGATAATACCGTCCGTACCAAAGCACTGAGAAGGAATGATTATTATATAACACAACGTGGGATGGGGGGGGGGGGGGGACGTCGGGCGTGAGTTAGCTGGTGTAGGCTTATAATAACCTGGGCAACGTTTTTAGCAAAATCTGGAGCACAATTCGCTAGCTTTTCGGATGAATTCATGAAAACTTAGTTCGAGCAGAATTCGATTTTCATCCGTAAAATTCAGACTTGGAACTTGAAATCGAACCTTTCAAACTTTTCGACCTTGTACCTAGAAAAAATTCGGAATATTAAATTTGTTTCGAACTTCAGTATCAAATAAATTGAAATCTGTATGTGTAAAAAAATTTGATATCTTCGAACTCGAACTTTAAAGAACCTTAACATTTTGTAATTATTTGAATTCGAGCCTCAGCGGGGTTATAAGGTTGGGAACTCTTCAACTTCGAACCTCATCAAGGTTCGCACATTTTGAACCTTTCGAACTCGACCTTCGGGTGGTTCGTGGCATCCCTAAAAATAATATAAAGAACTGACATAAGTGACAACTGCACAGTTACGCCAATCAACTACCCATGAAAAAAAATGATTTGCGTTAGCGGATTTGGTGCGGAGCTTGACGAATTCACACCACTATAACAAAGCCAATTACCGACGTTATTAAGATTCGGATGCTTTATTAGACATGTGTCCCCAATAATCAAAGAAAACTATTTGGTGAATTCGGATGTTGCTTTTCCTACATGCCTGTTTTTATTTTGATATAAGTTAATGCGCCCGTGTGTCTGATAGACGATATAGCTCTCCGAGACAAGATGGCAAGCCACGCGGACGCAAATTAAGGACATCCGCGAAAACAATAAAAACCAAGCGGCGCGGAAATTTAGGCTCCAAGGAGGTTTATTGTCAGGCATAATTTTTGACGTACCGCTCATAACACTTTTTCATGAACCAGATATTTCAATACTGCTTTTTATATCTGCATCGTTTCAGTTTGAACTTTTCGGTGTATGAACATTTCCCACGATTGTTTTTGTGCTGGAAAGTTTCAAGGAACCGAGCTTTTGCCATAAAGTGGAGGCTGATGCGTGAGGACATATCAGACTCGAACATTTTTGTGGAAGCACTCCAGCATGTCCACGCGTGAGGTGAAAAGCTAAAATATATGACAAGTCAGAGGACTCCATGCGAGTGTAACTGACGTACGCGAAGCACTTGGTGATTCGAAGCGAATGGTTGCTGACAGGTTGTCCGTGCATTATTCTCGCGGCTAGGCATTTACGTAAACATGACAAAATTGGTGTCGAAGATGACTACGTCATAATTGCGCGATGCACACGCGTTTGAAATTAAAGCGCCCTTTAGAGCCTGATCCGAAATTCCGAGGTTCAATTGCTTTTTTCAGGCTCTAAGCTACCTTTTACTGCGGCACATACCCAGATTGAAAAGTTACGACCGGCTATATGAAAACAATATATTGGGGCACATGGTAGTCGCGTGAACCTATTCGAAATTTGCCTTTCGTTGTTTTGTTTACGTTATCACACGGGAACACTGCCGGTCGTTGCTCAGGACTAGCATATAATCGAACTTGTCTCATGCAAAAGGTAATAGTTAATTTCGAGTTACTCTTCATTTGATACGTCATGGAGCTGCGAGCTTAGTTTTTCCGGTAATTCGTTCAAGCGCGTCCGGCCTTTAAGTTTCTCCCGGGTTCGCGTCATCGTAGAGCCGCCCAGGCGGCTATTCGCTCAATCAAGCGCATGAACGTAATCAATAGGAGCTTTGCGTTTGACGTCATCGTTAGTGGATCCCCACCAAATGACGTTGATTCCGACCCGTCACAAGCGGCAAACACGCTCGACGTGAGTGACCGCAAAGCGGCAGACGCGTCCGTCTTGGCGTCACCGCGTGATAGTGTCGCGTTCTTTGGAAGACGCTGCAAGACGCGCTAAAGACAATTCTGACGCAAGTAGTTGGGGCTGCCTGGATCCACCAGCAATGAACCATAAGACGGGGGTGTAGACCTTGTCATCTAGGTGGTACACACGTTTTGCTCAATTACCCAGGTAGCAAGGAGCATGCTGCGAGTGTAGTTACACGCGCTGCACGTGCTGGCGTCCTCAGCGGTAGCGTGTTCCTGCGCGTTTCCTGATCACAGAGCATGGCCCGTGTCTCTCTGTGCTTCGGCAATTCTTTTCAACCATGAATTGGTGAAGATCGACTCTGAGTGTGTGGTCGTATGGCTATGCACAACCACAAACGCAGCACATGCATTGAAGATGTAGCGAGTTTTTTTGTAAAAATTTAAATAAAAACGCATGACCGAACGCCAGAATTTGGCGGTTCCAATCATAAACCAGAGAGCGGCGAAATAAAGCGTCTAGTACAACGTAAAATTACAGTGGTGGTTGCCAGCGTAATCTACGTAAAGCAATATCAATTTTAATGCGTATTAATGTATGAAACCGGCCTGAAGCGGTACCGAACTTGTTCGAACAACCACGCTATGTGGCGTTCCGGACCTGGACAATCTAAAGAGTTTACGAAGAGCACGACTACGGCGCATCTTCGCATTTTACTCTGAAAGGGTATTGTGTGGGGCGTCACACTGTATCCCTTAGGAGTGCCCAGATGCGCACTAACAGATTTGATGACATTTTTGGATGTCATCGTGTCACATGACCTCCGGTGCCCCACGCGGTGACATAGTTTAAACAGGGAGTTTTAGAATAATATACTGAGTTTTAGCGCTAGATTTAGGGCTTACTTCCACGCTACGCAAGAGACTGAGAATAGCGTTACTCTGCTGTGACGCAAAACCCCAAGCATCTCCCGCTTGCAATGCCACCGAGATACAGTAACCATTTCTATTTCATACACAAATTGCTGTAATTTAAGAAACAAAAGAAACCACTTTTTTTGTTCGAAACTTATATTTCAGATTTGTTAAAATATGAAAATGGGACGCGAGCTGTCGACCGGCCGTGTCCTCTGGCGTCGCCTGAGCAAGATAAGTACACTGTAAAGTGGTGAGTTGCACTAGTTGTTAAGATGACATTATATTAAAAACAGCGCACCGGCAGTGAGAAAGACAAGTCTCATCTACTGACCTTCGCACACCGTACCTTCGGCGAGAAACGTTTGGCGTATCGGAAGCAGGTATTTGCCGGCGATCGTTGTCCACTTTGCTGGCTGTTCCAAACCGTTTCTGACTTGCACCACCTGTAAGGATGTAATTTTGTCTTGTATTGCAGAAATCGCAGTCGGGAGGATGCCGCCGACGCCGCGCTCGCGACAGTCGCAAAGATTGGCGAAGACGACCGCAGCCGCGCTCCTTGTGAGCAAACTTGGGACGTAATCCGTTAGTCTTTCAAGTACTTTTGTAATTTCCACGTTACTTTTTTGAGGCAGTAATTTGTAATCTTATTTCGTTACAAATATTGCAACGGATTACTTTATTTACTCGTTACTTTTTAAAAATATAAAAATGTTACAGAAACTGGAGCAGGCAATTCGGCAGCATAAAGATAGCACGTTCTACAAAATAGAAAACTTCGTAAGGAAAAGAGGAACAAAAAATAAAACACGATTTTTTGCATGAGAAGTTACTAGAACAGCTAGGAAATCATGCAGGGCATATACAAATATGCGAAGAACATAGATCAAGAAGACAACACCAATTAGGCGCTTTCTTCTTGATCTCCTAGCGGAGGTATAGACGCTGCTACTGAACATACGCTAGCTAACGTTGCTTGCAGAATTCTTGAGATCATTTCCGGTCGCCGTAAGCTAGCGGGATGGCGGGTGGGGTTCCAGCTTTCGCTGGCTTATCAGCGTACAGGTGAGCGGAGTGCATCTACATTCTTTCTCTTAAATGCAATAGGTAGTTTACTTTAACAAGGACTACCATAATGCAGGCGAATGACAAACGTAAAGTAGTATTGCAGAGCATTTTGGAAAGCATAAATAACTTTTCTATTGTTTTCCCGATAAGCAAATGGGAAAAATAACATAAAATAAATTGTAAGGTAACGAGCAAAGTAATCTGTTATGTTTCGACGAATGTACTTTGTAACGGTAATTCATTACATTTGAGGCTCGGTAATTTGCAATTGTAATCATATAACACTTTTAAAGTAACGGGCACCAGTCTGCTTGTGAGCCGCCATTTTTTAAATATGCTCGTTGCTCGTCTTGGCTTTAGCCAACTTGTCTACTACGAATCCTCGTTGTAGGAATGCAAAGACTCTTTGCGTACGCACGCAATATTCGAAAAACATCGCACGCCAAAATGGCATGCGCAAAACGCGCTTAGCGTTCGGCGCACGACAGTATTTTTCTGTACGCAAAGCTGTTGCACATGGTTAAAAATCGCACACAAAGAGACGAGGACAAACGAGGAAGGAACACGGAACCCAGACATGCGCGCACTCGCAACTCTGGTATATTAAGTGAAGAAAAGGTGAAGTTGTGAGTGCGCGCCTGTCTGTGTTCCGTGTTCCTTCCTCGTTTGTCCTCGTCTCTTTGTGCGAGATTTTTAACCATGCTCAACGTTTACCAACTCGCCCAGCTTACTACTCTTCTACAATGCTCTTGCGTTCGCTAATCTAAAGCTCCCTAATAACAGACCGAAACTAGAAGTAGTGAATACGTGGAAATAGTGCAAAAGCGTATCTGAATACCAAAACGTACGGAATGTTTAATGAAACATTGTAGAAGTTTACATCGCGCGTCCCCACACAGTAGAAATGAGCAATCAATGCCCAAAACGAATTTCACGTTAATTAGGTATTAGTTACAAATAGGTAAAATTATGAATTTTAAATTTCAGCAAGTCAGTTGGCCTCGATCGTTGCTTCCAGATTTCCTTTCATATCAATTCGGTTATTTACTCTCAGAGCTGAAGGCCTTACAGGGAGGCGTGGGGCACTGTAAAACACCTATACAAAAAAAAACATTCAAAAGGTTTTAATACAAAATTACATTGAAACACGATTTAAGAAATTAGGAATTCGAAGTCTAAAATGAGCGGTATTAGTAATTGCAACTCTATGAGTAATGGGAGGTGATTCCAAGCAATTAACGTTTGGTTAAAGAAGGAATCATTTGAGGCAGTGCGTTACAATGAGGTAGTTTAAATTTTAATTGATGACTGGTGCGGGATAATCTGTAGGATGGCTCCGTAAATAGCGCTCCTCGAAGTGTTGGGTTGGAGTGATGAAACTTGTGAAGCAAATATTCGGGATATATTTTTCTACGAAAGGAGAGATTAGGCATGGACAGAGATGCCTTCATAGAGGTGATGCTAACTGTGCGGGTACAGTTAGAAATATTGAACGAGCGGAGTGATTTCGGATCAATTCTACTGCAGATGCAAAGGTGATAACAGCTAGGGTCTCAGATAGAGACTGCATTTTCAAGTTTAATACGAATTAAGGTTTTATAGAAACATTTTAATAGAGCGGGGACCAGGTAAATGATGGTTCTGCAATTAATGCAAGGGTGCAAGCGAGGTGGACGAGAATGACAATAATTATCCCTGTAGAAGGGGAATCAGGGGGACAAAAGGCAAACACAAAACGACTAACACTATTTTGTGTTTGTCCTTTGTTCCCTTGTTCCCCTTCTCCAGGGATTATTATCAGCAGGTAAATATTCCCTTTGAAGTAAGCCAATAATTGATTTGCGCTGTTAGTGGCGTAGTCAACATGGATATTCCAGGAGAGATCATTAGGTATGTGAACGCCATGGTAATTAGAGAAGGACACACTGGTGAGAATAAATTTATTGATAAAGTAAGAAGGTCAAGTGTTACTGAAAACAAATCACAACTAGCCCTTCACGCTCTTTTCTCGCGTCGTAAAATTTTCCGGCTTTATTATTCTGAAACTCTAAAAAAATCCCTTCTTAGCCCTCCCAGTTATAATTCAGCAAAACTCGACCACTTATGCAAGATTTCCCGCCCCAAGACTACCTCTACAGCATTCCAACCTTCTGTCCTAACCCCTAACCTCGTGAACTAGAATGGCCTTCCCGATAGCATCGTCACCATCACCGATAACGCCAAGTTTCGCTTCGCACTGACCAACAACTCCCCTCTGTAATACCACTCAGAGTCCTGACGGCATTCGTAAATAAATAAAACTGTCACGCTCTGACTTTCCAGGTATACGAAAGTTAAACTTTCGAGAGACCAGAATCCTAATGAGCAATCTGTCCTTGTAGAGCGGCCACGGTGGAAGAAAGCGCCGGTCTTTTGCGGGCGTTGCACGCTGGGAGACCTTGAACTAGATGATTACAGAAAGTTCCATCCTGCTGTGCATTACTGAACTTTATGTAGAGGGGGCTTCAAGAAACGGATCATCACGTGACGTCGTAAAATGTCGTCTCGTGTCTCGCATTTGCTCCACGCGAGGGAAGCAGTACTGATGTTCTACTTCAGAAATGGGTGGAGCGATACATTAGTTTAAGACTAGCATAAATTGCCTATATAATAACGCCAAGTACACATCTAACTGACACAGCAATAAAATCAAATTTAGTGCCTTTTTTAATTATTGATTCTCTTTGTTCTAAGCTCTTTGCATCCTTCCTGAAGATTTCTTTCTTATTTTACGATTAAGGTGTCTAGGAATGCAACAACAGCTATTATCAGCCTCATAAAAGAAACAATATAAGCACTGTTATTCTGGTGTTTAAATGCAATCATGTTGATTCAGTTAAATTTACACCAAAATAATTTGAAACCTATTTAAAAATAAAGAATAACCTTCCAAATTTCATTCATGATTATATTTATTGTGCTCGACATAGACATAAAATCATTTGTATGATCGTTGCTACCCCTCGCCAACAGCCGTTTAAGGTATAATTTGCCCTTACCTATCCAAGTTACTGATATTCTTCGTATAGTAGAAAAGAATAATACGCATACTTCAAGTATAGTTGAGGTATTAAGTGAGTGTCATAAAAAGCTAAAGAAAAACAGAATGCACCTGACAACGTGCCAACGACCGATTTACATCAACTCTTTTAAAAAAGAACCCATAACAATATTTTGAGAATATAATCGCTTTAGACAAACGTTACCGTAACACCGTGACTGTAACCACTATGGCGTAAAACAGTCATGGCGATACTGATTTACTTTGTAGATGCGAAATTGAACCAGTGCAGTGAGACTGCTAGCCTGGACACTAATGTGCATCACGCATCACTCTAATGTACATCACACGGCCGCATGCCGATGCGATGCTCACACGTATCGAAACGGGCAGGGGTGGGAATCGAACCCAGGATTCCTGGGTCCGGCAGCGTCAGCTCTTGTGTAATGTACAAGGTGTCACAAAAAAAAAGAAGAAAAATACAGGTTTCTTTTTTTTCCCGCGAAAATAAACTGGGCATCGCCGAACACTCATTTTCCGACCAAAAGTAGCGCTAGAGGTCACAACCAGATGCCAAAGTTTCATCCCGATCCGATACCTCATTCAAAAGTTATAAGTGATTTTCTGAAAAATTCAATGGGAAAATGGAGCCCATTTTTGGCCGTTTTCGGTTTCTGGTGCCATAGAGCCCCATGTATTCGAAAACTCCGTCGGCCGCCATTTTCCCAATAAAATTTTCAGAAAATCACGTATAACTTTTGATTAAGGTATCGGATCGGGCTGAAACTTTGGCAGCTGGTTGTGACCTCTAGCGCTCCCTTTGGGCGGAAAATGAGCGTTCGGCGATGCCTAATTCATTTTTGCAATAAAAAAAAATAAAAAACTGCTTTTTTTGTGACACTTTGTATTCGAGCTTCGGTGTGTTAACCCACTTTATCTACTTTAAATGACTGATAGTTCAAAGCAGACTCGTGCGTAATCTGTTACAAGTAACGAAATTACTTCTAATCCCTTATATTTTTCAGTATTTCGTAAGGGAATAAATAAATATTTAGGAAAGTAATTGTAAATTAATTTACATACTTTTTAAAGGAAGAAATGATTGTAATCAGTTACATTTTTGTTTTCCTTCGCGGAGGAAATATGCAAAAACTTTGAATATTGCCAAAAAAAAAAAACACAAGGTTGCTCAGATAGGATGATGCACGCCTGTCCAGTTGACATTTTTGTTTTTCTTTGTATTTTTATATCTTACTCCTCAATGTGTGAAGGGAAAAGAATCATAAATGTTTTGCAAGAAAATTTTATTTCACGATGAAAAAAATGAAAAACTACATCAAGGCGGCAATCCTGTTTTGGCGTTTTGTCATTACTGCCAAGTTTGACGGCACGCAATAGACAAAACACGAACACTCTAAAACTCAAAACTTTTTCTCAATTAGTAGTTTATAATGGAAACACATAGCAATGTATACATTTTTGAAAAATATATATCGAGCGTAAAAAATTAACAAACATATCTACTTTAAAGTTTTCCCCTTATGATAGTTATTTGTTTTCTCGTAGAGTTTTTAAGACATATCGTTTAAAATTATTTTTACAGGTTCTTGACATAAGGGTTTATTGTCTATATATAATATGTCGCTCTGATTCATAAAGAAAAATTATTACAGTGCTCTAAACATAGATGAGAACAAGAAGTCCTATAACTTCAACGTGCAATTAAAATAAAAACATGTTCCATTATTTCTATATTTTGGTGAAGCATCATACTATATATTGCCCTGTTTTTTCATTAAAACATGTTGCATTATTTTGTCTCTGTCAGAAATACAACACTTCGAAGTGCCGGAATTTGGCTACTTTGACATTTTCAACTAATATTGGTTCGCTGTTATCTCGTAAGATTTTCAAGCTTTACTATTTATTTTTTACTCATATATTCTTCTGAAGAGGATCTATTATAGTTGTATACTTTGTCGTTCTCGTTTAAAATTGAAAATATTTACAGCGCTTCAAACATGTATCAGTGTAAATGCACTGCAAATTCAATGTGCAGCTAAAAGAAACAAGCTGATGTGTTTTTTTTAGGTTTAGGTAAAGTATATTTCACCACATTGCCATGCTTTTCATTAAAATGTGTGATGGTTTATTTTGTCCCAGTCATAAACATAAAGCTTCGAAGATAACAGCGAACCAATATTAGGTAAATATGTCAAAGTAGCCAAACTCCTGCACTTCGAAGTGTTGTATTTCTGACAGAGACACAATAATGCACCGTGTTTTAATGTATACCCTCCAGATCAACATTTTTGTTAGTAGCTGCCGTGGCGTAAATTACTCCTACGTTCCATAAAAGACACTTATCGTAATTATATATTTTGTTTAATTTATGGCCAAGTTCAAATTTGAGATATGTGACTCCATAAACACATCTATTAGGCTGTAGTTCAAAGCTTCAACTGCATCCATTTTGTGACGAGCCCACCCCTCATGCTTGTTTCAAAGTATGCACGAGAACAAAGAAATCTACATCTATATAAGATGCTTTTGACACGAGTATATGAGTAAAAAATAAATAGTAAAGCTTGAAAATCTTACGCGATATCAGCGAACCAATATTAGTTAAAGATGTCAAAGTATCAACATTTCTGCGTTTCGAAGTGTTGTATTTGTGACAGAGACAAAAAAATGCCACATGTTTTTAATGACAAAACAGGGCGATATAATGTAGAATGCTTCCCCGAAATTTAACAAATATCCAATATGTTTTTTTTTCATCATTGCACGGTGAAGTTGCGGGACTTCTCGTTTTCGGCTATGTCTAGAGCACTGTATTTTCTTTATAAGTCAGATCAAAACATTATATATACACAATAGATCCTTATGTGAAGAACCTGTGAAAATATTTTAAACGATATGCCTTAAAAACCCTACAAGATAACATCTCATAAACATAAGGTGAAAACGTCAGAGTAGCCATGTTTGGGAATGTTTTACGCCCGATATATGCTTTTAAAATTGTATAAATTATTTCATACATTGCCATTATAGACTACTATTTGCGAAAAATGTTTCAGTTCTATATTGTTTGTTTTCTTGTATATTACGTGCCGCCAAACTTGGGAGAAATGACAAAACGTCAAAACGGGTTTGCCCCCATAATGTAGTCTTTTTTTGTTTTCTCGAGAAATAAGATGTTTTTCGCAAGACCTTTTGTAATTCCGTTCCCTCCACACAGTGGGGAGTAACAAATAAAAATATAAAGAAAAACAAAAATGTCAACTGGACACGCGTGCATGATTTATCAGAACGTACCTTAAGTTCTTAACAAATATAAATGTTCATTTCTTTATACGGGTAAGCTTTACCGGAATCATACTGTCACCTGCATTTACAAAATGCAAGGCCTGGTACTCTTTAGGTGCTCAAAACCTTTCTGCACGTCACCTATAGCCTCGACTCAAATATTTGTGTGTGCATGCGGTTTGGTAGTTTTCAAACCGAAACTTGTCAGCTTGCTCGCCCACAACAAAGTGGAAAGCACACTGATTAAAAAAAAAAGGACTCTTCGCGAAAACAATATTAGGCAAACTCCCAAACTCAAAATGTTTCCTTTCAAAAAAAAAAATAAAAGCCAAGGTGCACGCGAGTTGGTGTAGCGGATCTGTGCGCGTCTTTTCGTTTTGTATTTTCAATCTTCCTTTGCTTCCATCTGGCCGAGAGAGAGAGAAAGAAGATGACTTCTTTGTATGAACTTCAGGAACCAAGATAACGTACACCGGGGAGAAAAGCGTAGTTTGGTAAAGCCGTAGTTAAGACACAGCGTCTCAAGGGGCCAACAGGATCTAGCTGACCTTTTGGGTGTCGAGCGGGTAGGAGAGGCGTTGCGAACGCGTTGTTTCCTAGCCACTCAGTCGCGCTTCCAGGTGGCAGCACTTATTCGGAAAAAGATGGATTGAAAAGGTGTTTAGTGCAGTGGGCGACATCTTCTCATAGACAGGAAGCAAGACGTCCAATGAGACTTTTGAGCGCTTCCATAACACTTGTGCGTTGTTTCTCACCATGGGCAGTAATGTTGGAAGTAACGCCACGAAAGTAACGAATTACTTTTTAAAGTAACGGTGACTTACTTTAGTGGAAGTGTAATTGTAACTGTAATTAGTTACATTTAGTCATGGGTAATTGTAAATGTAATTCCTTACTTCTTTTTAGTAACGTGTACAAGAGTGGTTCAAAGTAGGTACTTTGAACTATCACCCGCTCGAAGATTTTGATGCAGCCAGCTATAACCGACTGAATCTGCTCCCTCACCTTTCCACATTAACGTACTCCCTGACCTCACCAATGAAGCAAACGTTGAAGTTACCAAGACAGGTGCCCATTTCAGTTGATACGAATGGAGCGAACACGTTCAATACTTCGTTACACCCCACGGTGGACGGCGGTGGATGCTCTGAGCCATCGAAGCCAATCAAACGCGGTGTGAGGGTCAGGTGACTCTTGAAAGAGGCCCCGCGACGCGCGGGGTGCGTAGTCACGTGATATCTTCGCAGCGCTACTTTGGCTGCAATGGCTCGTAGTCTCCTCCGCGGAGATCTGTAAGGCGAAATGGAGTATGTTAGTAGCTTGAAGTACACGAGGAAAGTCTGGCAAGATCAAACATCTTTTCGGCAGCTAGCATTTAAAAAAGAATATTCCATGCAGTCTATAAAAATCCTATCCACATTTTAACGACCTTTTCAACTTCCCGTCCACTCACGTCGTTTCAACACTTTTCAAAAGTTTCTATTGACTTCAGGAGTCTGTAGGGTACAGAGTATAGAAATGCTGAAGAATTTCTATTGCCACGTCTCAATAGACTTTTTGTCACTATAATTCTATAGAAGTTCAATGGAGTAGACTTGATAGAATAATCAGACGTGTGCGAAGCAGCGACATCACACCCAGCAAACATGTTACCTTTTACCTTCCGCTAAAACACAAACGCCTGTGGTCAGGTGTAGCACAGCGACCTAACTTTGAAAAGACTTGGGGCCGCGTGCAGCCCTGGCCAACGCGTACCAAGGAGAGCACCAAATGCACCTCCCAGCCGCGCAGGACAGCCACCTTGACCGGCAATATTCGTAGAGGCAACGCGCCGTGGGACGACTTTATCCGCATCAGCGAGGACAGATATTGGTCCCAAAGAAATACCCCGTGCCAACAGCTATACGAGACTGTTCGCGGAACACCAGTCGGCAACACTCCCTACGAGTTGCTCGACGCGGCGGGTACGCTGCCCGGCTGCCAAAGCCCGTCTGCAGCAATGCAAGTTGCTTCGGAACGTTAGTGGCGAGCGTACCGCCCGGCGGACGCACTGCCCGACTCCGCACACCCCGCGAAAGTATGTACAATTATTGACATATTTACACCCCAGATCGTTCTGCTAGCATCAAAAACTCATTGGTGCTACGGTCGATTCCCAATGAATACTTCGAATGCCGTGGTTCACGATCTCGTCCAGTGACCGTATGGCGGTCACCTTAATGGACAGGCAAAATTTCTCGCGCTTGTCCGGTAGCGCTGCTTAAACGTCTCCGAAACTCAGCGTCGTTTTAGACGTCCCTTTTTCTCATGGTCACACACCTCGTCAAGTGCACGCAAAGGTTCCTAACGATGTCGTTACGTGCGACGCTCATTAACCTTTGCCTGAATCAATTGCGGGTGATAGAGAAATCTTAAAAGTTAGTTCACCGAAAACCGTTCAGACGCCGATCCTGTTCCTTCAATGGGGGCGGAAAGGCTTGGGACAAGAATGAAAGGACTCACTGGGTAGTTCTTCATAGATGGTCGATCTCGCTTCTGAATCTGGGAACGTCCCACCGTCAACGTGTTGACTGCGGGTCCGTTATCGCAGAGTAGGGAGGCGCACATAAACTCTGGCGCAGTCTCTGCTTGTCGGGAGCACGATCTGCGACGTCGTGCCTATTTCGATTCCATTCGAACGTTGTTCGTTCGTTCTCGCTTTGGCAGTCTTGGTGGGGTGCCTCAGTGCACTCCGTGCATTGTGAGTCACCTTCGTTCAGGAAGCTAGACTCGAAAGGCACTGGCTCATTGTGTCCGTTCGTAGCTCACGTGACCTCAAGGCCGTTGAGTGGTGTCGGGGTTTGGTCACAGGCCTCTCCCTCTGTCCACAGAATTTAAGGCCGAAAATTGACCTAGTTCGCTGTTACTGCAAAGGAGATGAGTGCTGATTTATCTGCAGTCGCTGGTCAGGACTCATGCTGGGGCGTCAGATGTGGGATTCTACTTCACTTACTGAGCCGCGAGGTACTTCCCACTCCATAGCTTGCTGCTGAGGACTGCTTCGGCCGAGTTTGTCCGTAGCCTGCCGTGGGCTCCGATGGATGGGAGTCACTCTGAAACAAAGGAATTCCAAAGAAGTGGTTTTATTTGCGTCTCGCCAAAACACTTTTTCTGTCGGCCAAACAAATAAAAGAAAAGAACAGAAAATTGTTGGCGCTGTCGTATCAGACACATTGAACTCAAGGGGCCCACGCTACCGTACTGTGCAGATTCGTGGGAAGTGGGAAGCTCGAAAAAGAATGAAGCTCCGAGGACAAAAGCCTCCCTCAGTGAGAGAGTCCCCGGGCCACGCCCCCCCCCCCTTTTGAGGGGGTTTCGGGGCCGGCTTATATAGCCTGCGGGAAATAGACGCGGTTTGGCTCAGCCCGCAGATAGGTCGCGGTCACGATCAAGGGTGTGCCAGTAGCAGATTCACATAACATGGCGAAAGATACACCGTTCTCTTCAGGAATTCGGCCTCGCCTCGTTTCGGGGAGGCCGCCGCCATCGCGGTCCCCACGACCTGCATGTGCTAGGCCTGTATAGGGAGACAGGGAACACGTGGTTCACACACCAGTTGCTGCTATCTGTCATCACGTCATGTTAGCCAGGGGACAAGAACGAGGCTATTCCTTTCTTGAGGTTGGAGAAATTGTTCTTTAATTCGTCGTCTTCTCAAAGCCCTCCTTGGCACCCTATATGTTAGTAGAGTGTTGCCCGTTTGAGCGAGATCACGAAAAGAGCCCTTAATAATGGAGTAGTACTATGGAAAAGTAAATTGTCAATTCTTTATAAAGTCATGTCTCGTTTCTATGGACACCTGAATTCCCCAAAGATTGTCCTATTGTCAGTTATCTACATTAACAAGACAAATATTTATGTATTTACACAGTTTATTCTCGAAAATGTTGTCTACACAGTGGGGTATTCATAATAGTAAGAATTACATTATTGCGATATCACTGTATTTACAGTCATTACCTTTACCGGATCCTACAAATCGGTTAGGGTGTGTTGGGTCAATACTTCTTTTTTAAACTAAAACTGAGGAGGTACAATTAGTGGCAATATGAGCTCTACCAGTCTAGTGCTAGCAAAAAGTGGTAAAATGCTGCACCTCCGGCATGCTAAGCTACAAAACTGACTGCCACACTGCAACAACAGGAAATGTGGCAATCTTATCCAACATCCCATTAAAAAGCTTAATGTACTCTAAGGCATGTGCGACTTTTGTGCCACCTCGTCCTTAACTGTGCTGGGCCAGCTAATATTGCCAGACGCTGTACTTCCAACGTGCTATAAAAGGTTTGCAACACTTCTTTGACATACCTGCCAGCTTTCTAAGAAACCATGGGCAAGATCAGGGCTGGTGCATGAAGTTTAGGTCCCAGCCACTGAACTCTGACATACATCTAGACAGAATTGAGCTTCGGGGACTGCAGAAGTAGCAAGAGGCCATGGGTTATAGTTTGTAATATAGGAGCAGAGGCTTTCTCTAGGGTTGATCAAACATATCCGACTAACATCTAAACATTGCGCTAAATAACTTAACTGGCTAGATCCGACCTGCTAGAAAACTTGAAAGTGACCATTTCACTGAGATCAGTCTGGTTGGCTGGAATTATTAAAACTGGAGAACGTCCAACCAAGCCCTGATTGGGAACCCTAGTTTAGATGCCTACTCGGCTCTTCTTCAGAGGTGACTGTGGCGATGGCCCTTGAGGAGCAGTGTTTTCGCTTTCGTCTTCTTTTTTGGTGGTGCATTCCTTTTTAAGTTAGTCATGTCTCGAAGCCGGTGGACATACTCGGACGGTAAAGTGCCAAGATATCTATTTATTTTTTCTAGTGTAGTTTTTATGTTCCACGACTCCAAAAAAAGCCGCTGTCGGTGGTTGATTTCAACGTCGAGAATGCGGGTGGTCTTACAGTCCCAGTTCTTTTTATCTTTATTGTAACTAGGCACTCGTGAAATCGGGCTTCAACCAAACGGTATTCTGCTTTTACGGGAACCTTGTGTTTCTCTGGTATATGAACGAAACGTTTCAGGCAAAGGCTTCGGGGAACCACATGCGAGTCCCGGCTGGCCGGCATTTGTAAAATCTAGACGACTTTTAAAGGTAGAGATGCTGCGAACGATGTTCATACACCGCTTTGCCAGTTTTTTGCCTCCTCTTTAAAGTCAAGGTGTAAAGACCTGAACGGGAAAATTCGACTGACATCAGTCTGGTTGGGTGGAAAAGTCTAAAATGAGGGACATCCAACCTATCCCTAATTGGGAGCCCTACGCTTCGATGACTCCTCGGCTTTTCTGGGGCCTCCAGTAATCCGACGTCAATACGTCACTTCTGCGACCTTTTAAAACGTACATTTATATGCCCAACCTAGGTGCCCAGGGGTAAGTGTGGCAAAGGAGGTTGATGAACAGTGTTATCCTTTTCGTCTTCTAAAACTGACCAGGTATTTTGAACGTTCATCTCAGCGAAAATTACAGGCAGGTTTAATGCACCTCCAAGCAGACCTTCAAAACAGTTGAATGTAACTGTTTTATTTTCTCTGGGAGGATATATAAAAATGTAGTCAATCTAGAAATTTTACCGCGTAAACGCTCTAAAAAGATTACAAATGCTTGCATTTAAAACTGTATTACCTGCACCTGAAATGTAAGTACAGCAATGTCTTCCATCTCGTCGTTTGATAACGTATCTTGAGTAGTTTTAAATTAGAAAAATGTCACGCGCGGCAAGAGGTGAAGAAAAAAGGCACCGCACTGGCGACACCTCCACTGGTACTTGCATCGACACTAATAAAGCATTAGAGCCTGAATTAAAGAAATATCCATGAGTGAACTGAATCGTAGAATCTTCAGAGTTTCAAGATTAAAAGCATTCTCTCATGCGACATAAATTCCCAAAACCAAAGCATAATACAACAATTTTTTCTCTTTACCAAGGTACCAAATGCGCCGTGAAGTGGCCATAAAAAAACAGTATCGTACATAACCTCTGCACGGGACAAGAGACCACCGGTCAGGGTAACCATCAGAACCAACACTAAACTAGAACAAATAAAGATAACACTTTGATTTGTGTCTGCGGACGTGTTCCCACGGGGAAACTATAGAAAAGGGTGTAGCACAAAATGGTCCCGGACAAAATACCCCGAACAAAATGGTCTCGGTCAAAATGGCCTCGGACAAAAGGGTCTTGGTCAAAATGGTCCCGGACAGAATGGTCCCAAGCGCAAACCCGGACAAAATGGCCCCGAGTGATTTGTTGACACTCTGGGCGCTCTTTGAAGTTTTAGTGAGCTGCTACTCTGAAGCTTTATTAAACATACGTGTAATGTATATTTTAATCTATTTAATCTTTGTGTGATATAATTGAGCAGACAGCTGAAGACGCCCAAAAGTTAACTTGAGCTCTATTATCGCTCACTCGGCTCCATGGCTTATTTTCGCACAAGTCAGAACACTGTACAAAGCTGAAGCTTGGAAGTAACGTCACAAGCATACACGCGCACACTCAAAGCGCAAGGTCGCAATGTACTCTGCGATTGACTGGAGCAGCTGGTAATAACAGGTACGTTTTGTTTTCAGAACTGGTTGATTGTTTCTATAAGATCGTAGAGTCGGTTTCACTGTGACTTTAGCAGAACGTAGTATAGGTAGAAAAGAAAATTTAAGAAAACTCGAAATTTTACATAATTTTGAATTAGCGCAATGGCCCTGCAAGAAAACGCATGCATATGGATATTCTGACATTATCATGCACGTACTACATATTTATGATGGCGTGGATGCGATCGTGTATCACTACTGCATGATGCACGTTGAAAACTCCAGGCTAGCAGCTGCTCTAGCAAAATTTCTCATGTACAGCTTGAACCAGTGTCGTTTCTCCTCAAAGGCAGACCGACCCTACAGTGTATAAGCACGAACATCAAATATTTTTCTTCTGTGAGAGCGTGTCATGGAGCAACGTTTTGGTTCTCAGGCTGATTATGTCATAATGTATAATAATATATTATTATTGCACGAAGAAATATACATCGTTACAAACAGGTTCGCAAAAGCACGTGAGTGCTTGTAGGCGTGACCTGACAACCAGCAGAGAAACAACTAAAAATATTAAATATTGCAAAGCACGAAATAAACAGAAAAACGCTGTACTCTTAAAGGGGTACAGAAACAAAAATTTAAATATTCGAATTTTGTTCGGAAATGAGTCAAGCATGACGGATAATAACCGTAAATGATAATCGCACGTTTGTTTTTTGAACGACTGGCTGTATTTTCGTTCCAAACGGTGCACTCGAGCGAGCGCCCGAAGAGAAGCGAACAGAGAGCGCGATGCGCCATGGGATATCCGGCGCAAACAAAAACAGAAAGAAAAGATTCCCCGCATTCGTGAAGTAGCAATGCTGGCGTGGCTATGAGCTTTGCCCTTGGCGGCATTGTCAGCGTTGTGGTGGTGTCAATAGCAGCAGCGCGTTACAAGTTACAACCGAGTTGTTCGAAGTACCCGTGGGGTGACGAGCGTGTTGCTGGCCCACACCGTGGGCTGGCCCAAGGAGCACGTAGCTTCCACAGCACTGTGAGCTTAGGGCTGAAAGGGGTGGGGAAAGCGACTTTTGTCCGAGTTTTGAGCGACTGGCTAATCTTCTAGGGGAGAATGGCTGCATCCGGGTGCACAAAAGGTGGCGCAAACCATTGGACCGAAGCGTACAGTTTCGCCGCTGACTACAGCGCCAATCCAGCCCCTGGCGGGACGCCCCAATCCGAGTGGCTCGTTGCTTTCGCCTCGCCAGGCCTCGCTTCTCCGCCGTAGGCTGTCGGGTACGCTAGTCGATAGTATTAATTGCAATAAATAAGATATAAAAGCCCGGCTAGCACAAATATGTCGTTGTTGACTGCAGTAACAACCTCCGATATTGTTGTAGTGAGTGTTTAAAGTTCTACCGCTTCCCTGAAAAGTCGTGCGAGACTCGAACGGCGCCAAGCCTGAACCACGGCAGTGCTCCAACAAAAGTAAGTTTCTCGTTCGTTGGAAGATCAGTTTTGCTAAATACACCGGAAAAACGAAATGGAATTGGTGTCAGAACAATAACAGCATGACTACGGAACGCGGGAAAGTCAGTTGGCAGTGCCTGAGTGACGGAATATTTGATTTACGTGCTAGTCTGTCCCTTCCCTCGAGGTGTTTGACGGGGCCTCGATCGCGATGTTGGATCCCTTCGGCACGAATATTTCAACTATAATCATTGACAGGATCAGAACGGTAGGTAGGAGCTTCAGCTCCTCCAGCACTAGCTTCCAACCTTCGATAGAGCTTCGATCTCGCGAGCCTCGAACGTGGACGTACAGCCAAATCGCAGCGAAGGGCGACGAAGACGTGCTGGAGGCCGGCCGTTCAGACGAGACGCCCTGCCGTTCTGACTTTGTCAGCAGACTTTTAGCTAGGGGAGGGGCTTTTGGGGGTTGCGAGTACAGCTTTCTCCTGCCGTGTGTGTTTCTTAATCGCTGTTCCCGTTTTTTTTAGCTGTTTATAGCCATCATGCACGACCCTATAATATGCACATGCATCGCCCCTCCCAAACAACACACACAAGGAATGCACATCCAAATCGCCTCAACCAGCCACCCCCCCTCCCCCTTAAAAAAAAGGAAAGAAAGCTTGACCACATTTTTACTTGTTATGGACACTAATTGTCATTATTATTTCGTGTCGATTTTCCGCTGATTAGACCAGAGATCTTATATTATTGATTTATTTTTCAGTGGGGGCGGTTCAGTTTTGATTCCGCCAACGTCAACGTCAACGTGAACACCTGCAAGAACGATGCTGAGGCTCATCATGCAACAAGTTACTAGACGAGATGCCAGCTGAGGTGACCTTAATTGAATAAAGACTGATTGCAGGGAACCTACCAATGCTGTAATTGCTTGTGAAAGATTCTTAGTTAATTTAAATTAATTTTCACCCCTCGCTCAAATACTTATACAGATGACCTTTCCTCGTCTATTTTGCATTCTCTATATGTGCCCGGTTCTTAGCCACTTAAAAGTATCGTTAGTTGATTGGTAACTTCTGTAGTCTCTTCTGTCTTCGAGTTACCTGTTTTGGTTTAGTCTGTACCCCAAGATTCAGTATAGCTTGGCTAAAGATAGATAAGCTTAGGTGATGACTGCTTTGTCACGAACTGGGAGACATCTTTCGTGAGATTTTGAATATCATGAACAGCTGATCTGCCGTGCAAGATCCCTGAAATAGTTGGGGTTCTCGGCCCTACAATTTCTTTGACAGTCCTTGCTTCTCGAGATGTGTACATCATCTGCAAGTGTCCTGCCCGGCATACTTCAAGCCTGCGCCAATGTCACCGTGTTAAGAGCATGGGAAGGATTTTTGTATTGTCACAAGGTTGTGTGTGTTTACCTACTCGTGGCTGTGATAATACCAGACTTGTGCCTATCTCAAATACTCTACTCAAGATACTGTATCTTAAATACTTTTTGGAGTATCTTGGTATCTTGCAAATACATTTGATGGAGAGTATTTAATACTCTATTTTAATTACAATTCTGAGTATCTTGTACTCATTATCTTAAATACCTTTTTGACATTCCGCCATTTTTCGAGTTTTTCGGTATGAAGTGGCGTGGGCGTGGCACGAGCAAACGGGAACATTCTTTCGAGCAACCGAATCCTGTTGCTAGCTCCAATTAGCTACGGTGACTTTGACTGAGCTCTTGAAAATATCGCTTTTTTGCCGACTGTGACTCATATTTCAGCCCAAAGTTCGTACAATGAAGGTTCTCCCTCGCCTTCCCAAAGGCGCCTTTTGTTTCTATAGAGTTTCCCCCAAAAAATCTTGAAACAAAAGGTGTGGTTTTACGGAAGTAAAGATGCCACCCTGAGGCGCAAGCAGAGCGGGAAACGACCTAGGAGAACAATGCAGACTTGAGGGGTCAAGAAAATAACAAATAGAAATAAATGAGAAGTGGACACACACAAAAAAGTAGACATTCTTGTTTTGCTTTTTGTATATTTGACCCCACTAAAGCGAAACGTCGAGGTTTTTTTTTCTTCTTTTCTTTGCGTTGTTAGTCCGGCACTTATTGCTCTCGGGAACACTGTCTGTAAGCGAACATTGATAAGCAGCGAACAGTACAGGAAACGAAGGGAGCTGGATCAGCTCTCAAAATGCGACGTTGGAGACACCCCCAACGTCGAGTGCTTTTCTGAACGCAACCTACGTGAAGAAGGTGCGACCACTGCCGTGGCTATTATGAGGGTTCTCTTTGTTATTCATTCACTCAGATCCATCCGTGTCCCAAGTTCGCTTATAATGAACTCCCCGTATAGGGAATATGGATTGTAGTTAAAGGGCAACTCCGGCCAAAACTCAAAATGAAATAAATTACTGGTATTGTTGTAGTGACACAAAATACGACCCCAGCCAAAAAATTACGTCCGGGCGACGCCGCGTTCTCAACTAATGCCGATAATAAAAATGCGACCCGCCGCGAGCCGCTGCTCCTTAGCGGGCGGCCAGCGGGTTGCCGATCGCTAAAGCAACATTGGGCGGTGACGTCACTATCGTTCTCTTTTTTCCTCCGGTCCGGACAGGCGCACCCGTTGCGCGCACTTCGAGCTTCTTTGTGCCGCTACCACCGCTACTCCGGCTTGTGATTACGTGTTTAGCTGTTGCTTTTATCTGTAGGGGGAATCGGTGGCCGAGTGGGCTAAAGCGCACACCCAGCTCGACGCGCGTGGAGCGAAAGCTCGCGCTGCAGAACCCAGGGATCCTGGGTTCGAGCCCCATCCCTGCCCGTCTCGATCTGTGATGAGCATCGTACCGGCGTGCGGTCGTGTATCACTACTGCGTGGTGCACGTTAAAGACCCCAGGCTAGCGGTTGTACCGCACTGGCTAAATTTCTCATCTGCAGCGAGTGACTCGTCGCAACTTTAAATGGCAGACCAACTACTGTATAAATATCCCCACAACCCCAATTATTTATTTTATCTGTAGCCTCGGTATAGCCCTTTGTTTATTTGCTTCTGAGGACTTCAAGACTCGTTTTAGCGAGCAACTAGGTGCGCCCAAGACTGCCCAGCTGTTTTTGAAAGCCGAGTACAACTTGTAGCGCTGTGGGCTGCTCAAAGAACCCGCTGCGCAACCCGGAGGTGCTTTTTCATAAGTTTCCAACGGATCGGAAATTGAAGAAGGTGTGGGTCAACGCAGTTCGACGAGTGGACTTTGGAAAGCCTTGGACGCCGACCCCCAGATCGAAGCTCTGCTCCGATCATTTTTCGCGAGAGAGTTACGAACGAAACCTACGGGTGTTAGTTGCTTGCGGCTTATGTGTTAAATTAGTGTCGCAGCTTACAAATTCGGCTTTTACGAGCCTGAGGGAAAAAGAACAAAAAACAGACGTGTACAGCCCAGCACACGTCTGTTCGGGCGCCGCGGCCCGCACCGGAGAGCCTCAAAGCTTCGTGTCTGGGAATGACCCGCAGCGCAAAAGCGAGAGGGCCCCCGTACTGTACGTCACTGGCAGCGCGGTGTGGAGCAACTCGGCTCCATCCACGGAGCCCCGATGACAATTTAGGCCTAGCGACGAGTACGGGGGAAAGCACACAGAGCGACAGCCGCGAGTACGGCACCGAACGAGTTCACTCGTTTTCCAGTCGCTAGCTTTTGGGTATAGACCTTTTCTGTGTACTTCGTCCCCAGCCACCTAATAGGCGTATCCGGTATGGTCGACGAAAAAATAATCCAACGTTTCAATCTGCAAATAGTAAAAAAATAAAGGGGAGGAAAAACGAGAAAGTGTGACGGTTACGCTTATATCCTAAATGCCTTCTATTGGCGTGGCAAAGGCAAAACAATGTTTTCGCCCATACTGGAAGTGACGTCAATTCAAGATGGCGGCGCACTTGCAGAAAAGGTCTATAGACCGTTTTATCGTGGGTAGCGCCATTTTGAGAGCGAGAGAGAAAAGGGGAAAGGGCTACCGGCGCTTTCCTCCTTTCTGGCTGTGTAGAAAGAGTAAAAGTCCCGGATGAGAGGCTTGGCCGGTGTTGGGTGTCTGCCATGCCCCAACTTCGTTCGCGCTTTCTTTTCTGTTTTGAACTCGCAAACTTAATTAGAGCCGTGGTCTTTGATGGCGAGAGTTCCCCGGTCATCGGGACACCATTGCTCGGTGATAGGGTGCACGAATAAGGACAAAAAGTGCCGAATATTGTCCGAGGACCTATGTAGCTTGCATGGAATCCGGCAAGGCGAGTGCGGCTGCAATGTTTCTAAGCTCCATCGCTTTCCGTATGACTGGAAATGATGAACCATTCATCAATTTTCGCTTGCACTTGGCCTATTTCAACGTAGCCGTTTAGTAGTAACCAACAAGCGATACACGAAACGGGAACCTCAATTAACTTTGTAAACACCCGGAGCTGCTACAGATCGTTTTGCCGCGCTGCTTTTATCTTGCGTGTCCGTGTTCCTATATTTCCTTGTGGATGAACGACGAAGACGTTCTAGATGTACTTATATTGAACCGCGGAACGCCTCAAGGCAGCCACGAATTATTTTACTATTTGATGCAATCTTTTGCGTACCAACCACCAATTTCTATCGCTGACATGTTCGCTGCCGCTGTTCTCCCCGTCGCCGCACTGGCGGATGCCATGACTCGAACAAAGAAACGTGCCCACTGGACTCGAAAACGCAGATCGCAACACACGAGACGTATACTGCAGCGACTATCCAGCGCTTCAAAGCGCCCAATCAACGGAAACAACCCACCAGCGGCACTCCGGAGCGCTTTTGCCGGCTCTCTGGTATCGCGCAGGAGATCGCGATTCAGGAAAACCGATAGAACTACCTTTTCAACAATTTATAGCCCCACCCGGCGGCGGAAATGAGCCTTCAACTAAGTGTTGTAGATGATAAAATTGAGTCAGTCACCACTGCAAATTATCAATTTTAAGATAAATTCAGTTACAAAATTTTACAAGCTGAAACAGCAATTATCACGAGAAAACTGGCACGCACCATGCGAGCGTACCCCATGTTCATCGGCGGTACAGCGTTCGGTGCGCGCTCCATTCACAAAATGTTCCGAGCACAGTCGAGAGGATGGCGTTGAGGAAACGCTTTTCAGTTTACGGACGCAATCCACTGCCGCCGAGACCGGGGTCATGTGCAGCCGCTCTCGCCTTGCCGGATTCCGTGCAAGCTACGTAGGTCTTCGGACAGTATTCGACGCTTTCTGTCGGTATTCGTGCACCCTACGACCGAGCAATGGTGTCCCGATGACCGGGGAACTGTTGCCATCGAAGCCCGTGGCTCTAATTAAGTTTGCGAGTTTAAAACAGAAAAGAAAGCGCGAACGAAGTTGGGGCACAGCAGACACCCAACACCGGCCAAGCCTCTCATCCGGGACTTTCCCTCTTTCTACACAATCAGAAAGGAGGAAAGAAACGGTAGCCCTTTCCCCTTTTCTCTCTCGCCCTCTTTCAGTAAAACGGTCTATACAAGCGACGAGTACGGCATAGTGCACGCACAGCGGCGGCCGCCGAGTGCGGCACCGAACGAGTTGACGGGTTTTCCAGTCGCTAGCTTTTGGGTTTACGCACTAACTCTTGCTACATATGCTGGATAACTACCACGTATACAGAATTAAAACAAAATCAGCTTAACTTCTATCTTTAGACGGCTAGCGCAACAGAGGTCGGTGCCGCTTGGCCTGCGTACTCGTTGAACGAGAACGATCCTGACGCCACGTCCACGATTTCCAGTGTTGCCGGGGCCTCGAGCGGCTAGTTCCGGTTTTGTCGGCCGCGCCCCAAACAGAACTTTGAGGCGTCGATATCTTTAAAACTACGCACGATAACGAGAAAAAAATTACACCTTGCAGTTCAGGAACGCTGGCTGCACTAAAAACAGTCATAATCCCAAAATCGAAAGTATGAACCGGAGTTGCCCTTTAAACGATGCGTCTAAGGTGCGCCGCAGGAGGTGATATGCAGGGATGTCACTATTGGCGAAGCGCTCTGACCCGTTTGTCACTCCCACACCTCGGTGTTTACCCAACACAAGGCCTGTGCATATACCCAGAGGCCTTGTGGGCATGTTCGTGTCATCTTTTTTAATGGAGCGCGCTGTACAGTGTAATGAAAAAATACCAACAATTAGTGAAGTGACGTTAAGTGCCGGATCTCCCCCGAAAGCAGTCGTCAGAGGATGCGAACTTGACCCACTTGGGCTTTTGTGCTGAACTGGGCACCGTGCATGCTGCATTGTTCATGCAAGCCGGAGTGGTAACAAAAGAGCCCCTCCTCCCCTCACCGGAGAACACGAACTCCAGCCGAACGCTGACGCCGCGTTTGGTTAAGTTAGCCGAGCGCTGAGCCATTGTATTTGTTGTCCCCATCCATCTAGTTCTAAAGTTAACCGCTTGGGGCGCCACAGTCTGATCTCCTCCCGCTGAAGCGACCCCTTTCTTGTTGCCGCAGAAATGTTTGGTAACATCTATCAGTGATATTGCCACGCGCGTTTCCCGGCGAGTGCGTGGCCGAATGGTTACCGCGCTTGGCTCTTGCGCGGAGGCTTTGGGTTCGATACCAGAAAGCGGACTTCTATTTTATTTATTCCTTCAACTTGACATTCTGGTAAGTTCGAGAATTTTGTCGTGTGATCGAGTTACAAATGTTCTACGCGCCGAACTTTTTACACCGAATGTTCCAGAAACCCACGTGGGTAAAAAATGTGCTCCGAGTGGCGGTCCGGAGTCAGTCTCGCCCCAGCGGTCGATCCTGCTGTTTCACCGACATCGACGCCTGCGACGCTAGCCTTTCTCTATTTTGTTTTGGGAACAAGTTCGCCCCATTAAACGTTTAGTTTCTTCAGTTATTCGCCGCCTTATTATTTATCATTTCCTGACAATATTTTGCTCTTTATAGTCGGACTGCATAAAATAGCCCTACGATACTTTTTTTCCTGTTTTGTGATGTTGCGTGCTAATAAACCATTCCGGCAACCCAGATTTGCGTAGCTGCATAATTGTCGTTGTCAATGACGTCGATACAAATTAAGCAAAGCGGAAGTATCTTCAAAAGTAACTGAAATACATTTCTAAGTATTTGTATTCTACTCAAGATACTTTACAATGAAAGTAACTTGAGTAGTATTTTAAATACCTTATAAGGCAGGTATTTAGTAACTTAACTTAAATACTAGTATCGAGTATTTTGTCCAACACTGGATAATACTCAATAAAAATATTTTTCACTGTCAACAAAACATTTCTGAAAGCGTTGCATTTTGCTTCTGTACTGTATTTTCCAGACTACAGTCCACAGAGGCAAATTTGGGGTAAAAAATAAAAGATTTTGCTTAGATTGTCCACACACAGCGCATAGTCCGCACCTGGTGCTTAGTCGTCACGGATATCTTCTCATAGACAGCACACCTTGAGAAATGTCTGCTCTCTTAGCTCACAAAAAGCCTATAATATACATAGATCATCATTAACATACTCTTTCATTCATAAAATCCGCCTCGTTTCGTCATAATCAGCACTATTGAAGAACTAAAATCCCGTATAGTCTGCACAGCCTATAATTTCTTTTTAAAAGTGTATAGCCCGGGAAATACAGTACATTCCCACAAACGCTTGAAAACATGCAATGTTTTCTTTATTAATTTATGTGTCCAAGAAATATTACAAAACAAACTTTATTCAGTGAAGCAGCAATTAAACATTGACAGGCAGGGATTAGTTTTCCAGAAAATAAAAAATTTTCTAATCACAACCTATCATGTGTCACTGGTGTTTTCTTTAATACACAACATTTTCCTCCTAAAATGTCCCACCCAGGAAAGTATGAATCAAGCCCCCACCCAATATTTGAAAATCTTGCATGTGGATTGGACATCTTGAACCTGAAAGAGAAATGAAGTTTTTATAAATCCATCCAACTGAACAGTATCATGAAAATTCGACTAAAATTATGTGCAGTCATCTGCATAGAAGACATTTATGCAGGAGATTTAGTCTAGGCTAGCCTCTTTTCGTTTTCAACTGTTTTGCCCCTCTTTCTGACAGAATCTCGAGGCACAATATTGTTCAAACTCGCAGAAAAGGTACCATTAATCAGCAGGAGCAGGTTCCAGTAACTGCAACCTACTGCCTCGGTGAAGTGGGACAAAAATACCTGGCAATAAATCCACGACGCCTTTGTTCAGGTAGTGCCCTGGCGTTTTAGTTCCCTACTGCTGAGGCAGGCTGACGCAGGAAGCGTGTTCAGCAATACTAATAAAATAAAGATCGTGGGCACAATGCTCGCACCAGTCCGCGACTCCAGCCCAGCGAGGACCTGTAGTCGCAACAGTACGCGGGGGTCTTATCTCATCCCAGAATTATCAGCCTATGCCCACACGATCCCCGAGACGTCAATATCTCTTCGACGTGGACAAGCCCGAAAAGCGATCCCACTCGTAGCCTCTAGTGCGAGAACGTAGTCTGCCGGTGGTTCAGCGACCAAAAATAGTATCCCGACGTCGTCTAACAGGACTCGCGAGAACAGTCATAATGCACAATGTTATTACAGCGCAAAATTTAAACAAGTGACGCTCACCTGTGAAGTTACCTCGTAGACGCCAAACGGCCGTACTTGCGAGACGGACTCGACTCGTTAGCGGGGAAATCAACCGCTTTCTTGGCGGAAGATGTGTTATTGAAGCTTCTCTATCGTTTCTTGACTCACCATGAGAAATAATTTTCGCACGCTTTCTATCGTTCTGTAAATCTTCACCGTACGCTCGAAACACCTGCGACGCCAATACAACGCTACGAACGCGACCGACGCTACACGACCATGTGTTGTACTGCGGTGGCGCTACCATCGCAATTTCGAAGCGCCCCCTGGTTGGGCGAATCGATTCTATTGTCTGAAATGGGGAAGAGAAATTTATCCTCGCCGATGCCCTTTCCCTCTCAAAAGTTCTCTTTTCTCTCGCTTCAACTGGACCTGGCGCGACATGTGACCGTTGTCTTCCCATGATCCCGCGCGATTCTGTCGTCTGCTCGAAACCAACGCCATCACTGGGCCAGGCATAGCGGCGGCTCCGTTGTTCGCGGCCCGGCCGTAGGTTTTTTTATATTTTACCACAACCTCGGCGGCAACGCGATGCCATCATGGTGCGCTGTAGATTGTTTCTTTCCTTTCGCAATGCTGTTTGTGCATTTTCGCCTTCCCGACGGGAAAGGAAAATCTTCAACGGCGAAGACAATGGCTCCACCGGATTGGTCGGAAAAGTTTCGAGTGCCTCCGAGGGAGACTTTGCGAGGTCAGTCATTGTCAAACTCTGAATCGTGTTACCTGTTTCTTTCGATCTCGCCGATGAAGATCGCGTAGTACGATCATGAGACGAGACAAACACGGAACAAAATTACCGGCAGGAAGGACTTAGACTCGTCTTTTCGCGCGAATCTGATCATAAAACTGACTCGCTCACTCTTAGCTCGCTTGCATTGAGTCGGCCGAGTTGAGAACGATGCGTGAGAGACTGGGGTGCCACTAAAATAAAAAGGGTTGTAGTGTTACCGCGTGCATCTTGCAACAGTGAAAGGAGAGTCACCAACGATCGAGCACCTCGCGATTTTGTCGGTGCAACATATTTCCGCGATCGGTGCTTCACAAATGGCAACTAAAGGTATGCGATGCTGCATTTATTTTTCAGGATCACTTAACGAACGATCAGTTTGTGCTAGTGATCTTGGCAAAGACTGGCCTCAAGAAACTCAAGCCATATGCAAATCCTTCCATTGTTTCACACCGACCTCTTCCGAATGTGCAATATTTTGCCTTGTAGCAATAAATATTTTCTTGTCTTCATCTTTGTATGTGATTTGTCTTTTGTGATTAATAAAACATCAAATATTGACAATAAAAAATTGCTCTTGTATTTCCAAAGTTTTGCTGAAGGATCTCTCTACCTTCGTTCTGTAACTCACGCAGTAAGGTACGCCCGCGGGTGTGCGGCAAAGCTTATGCGCTTTAAGAGTGAACTCAAGGGTGCACTTTTCGCGTGAGAACGTCAAAACACTAATATATGTGATTAATGAGAAACGCGCTGGCAAGGCAACCGAGCACACGCTATTTTCCATTTTAACGGAGGGGATACAAGTGAGTGTATTTGATTATTTGACGGGTAGTTTTATGCACGAGGCGCGTAAACAGCAGACGTCGCATATTCCTCCGCGCGCATGTGCACAGTTGCCGGTAGTATTTGACGCTTATAAAATGTGTACGAAGTAAACCAAGCTTCTGGATTGACAAAACGATCGGTGATGCTAAAAAGTACCGAAAAGTCCTGTTTTACACACGTAGTGGTGTCATTTATTTTCCTAACTCCAGCAATGCCGATTCTCCAAATGCACTTCGTTCAAGATACTAAAACATTCTATAGTAGAGCGTACGCTAAGGATTGCCAGCCTTGCGGGCGCGTGCCCAATTCATGCTCAAAGCGACGGCACGAGCTCCCGCTAGCAACGCAGTCCTTGCCCACGAAACTCTATTTAGACGCAGGGAGAGGTGCATTCTATCGTGTGCCTGCTCTCAGCTTTTGCTGCAATAAACGGGTAAACGAAATATATTTTCGCAGTGCATGCCAATGTTCCAAAAAATTCAACCTCTTTTTTTATCTTTTGCGTTTCGCGAAATTGGAGAAAGCTTGTCTTCACGCCCAAGCGATTCCAACTCTGCTCGTGCTATTACATTTGCCGATAGAGACGTCTTCCCGTACTTTATAACTCCAATAAAGGTGCACAAACGGTAGTTTCTTCATGTTAAAAAACAAAACTCTTTTTATATCTGAAAAAGAAAATCTCTAGTCCACCGTGTTTAATAACATGCACGGCCCGGCACCCGGTTGTGCCCGGCAGATAGGCGCGCGCCGTCGCGCGCTTGCGGGCCCCGCTCAGACATGGCGGCGGGGGGCGTGGCGCGGACAAAGGGCGAGGAGGATTGCCGTCGATGGAAAGGAGGAAAACGAGGGGAGAGGAGGAATTGCGCTACCTTTTAGCACAAACGAGGGTCCGAGAAAGAGGGGAGTCCACCCTTTCCGTCTTCTTGGACTGTTTGGTTCAATGCGCGATTTGTGAGTTGAGGAGGAAAGCTAAGAAGAAAAATGTTGAAATGCCAAAGAGCGGAGCTGCTCCGAAGGAATCTGCTACGTCACGACTACGTAGCAAGTTCCCCAACGTTGCTAGATCACCTCCCAAAAAGGCTCCGCACGCATCCACCAGGTGCACATTGAAATATCGTTTATTTAGCTTTAAAATTAGTTTTCTTGTGCCTTTCAACGGAAGACTGGTGTTTTTGAGGTTAGGGTGCAACATGCGACACATTCAAGCTAGAAAATGAGCGCTGGAATTTCGTTTCCCTACCCCTTTAACCCGTACACCAATTTAAAAATAGTAGTTAAAACACCAATTTCTAAGCTCTTTTTTGATCATACCAAACAATTGTACTTGTAAAAGTTAGTTAGGCAACAAATTAAAGTAATGAGGAACTTAAAAAAACCGAACTCGCTTTCTGTAATTTGTGTATACCCTAGGGAGGGCGAACCGTTCTATTTTTCTCAAAAGCTTTTGTTGTTTTACAGGTTTCATATACGTACTATTATACTAATTCTTAACTAATTTTTCATTGATATATAATCTTCCAGCTGACAAAAGCTGTAGCGAAGGCTACAGCTTTTAATATTATTACATTATTATTACTTATTATAGACGCAATATTTTATATATGGACTTGTATATTATTTCTAAATTATTATTTTTCTCCTTTTTTGGCTTAGCTAATGGCAGGTAATGCGTCTTGAATTGTATATGTAAACTTTAAAACGGTTAGCGTTTCATAGCGTAAGTATTCAGGAAAACATTTTTTTTGTTTTGTTTTCTGTCCGATTTGCAGCAAGTGCAAACAATCGACTAACCCTCGAAGAACAAGCGAATTATGCCTCAAAGTTTGCATGGAACCATTTTGTCCGGTTTTGGACTTTATATACCGTTTGGTCCAGGGCCATTTTGACCGGGAATGTATTGACTGGATTTTATAGAAAATTACTTAAGTGCTTGACGAGGTCTTAGCCCGCTCTTGTTATACATCCAGGGAAGTAAAGACAAAATGCGAAACACAGTGCGCCGATTAGGAAGTGTAGTAAATCCTCATTCAAATAAACTACCCGTTCTCCAGTCAGTTTCTCGGATATGCTTACATCTATCGATATTTTCCGATCGGTAAGGGGGAGTACTTCGCCTCCACGAAGCTGCCAAAGTAACAGACGCTTGCTGTGTGTCTGCGCAATTTACACCTGCGAAATGGAATGCTCTTGTGGGAGGTTCTTGTACCTTAAGGCAAAATGTTTCCTCTAAAATTCAAGAAAACAGAACACTATGTATTAGTTCGGGGGGCTATGCAAGACGGCGAGACAAAAGGACCGGGTCACCGTCGCATTCTGATGTTGGTCAGCGCCACTCCACTGACCAACCGCAGCAGGCGGCGATTTCCCGGTCCTTTTGTCCCGCCGTCTTGCATAGCCCACCTGGTAAAGCCATTCGCACTTACAAAAATAGAAGGAAAATTTTTCATTTTGTGTCCACCCCTTATACATTCGACGTCAATGTTTCTGATCCCGAGAACGTTGAATGATACAATATTATGTTCTTTGAGAAAACGTGCGCTTACGTGTGCACTACCGTTTTCGATGTCACTCGTAAGAAATAAAAAAAAAATGTTGACGTTTTCATGTTGTTTTTGTGCCTGTGTTAGGTTTTCATTGCGTACACTTACCACAGTTCCATCCAGTAAATTAGAACGTTGTTATTGCACGACTCAGCGTTTTTTTTTGGCCGCGAACGTCCTGCTATAGAAAAGCATATACAGTTAGAAAAAGACAATTTCTATTGGCTAAGAACTTACGTTAATGAGAGAGAAAGAGAGAGAGAACGAAGACCCATATTTTCTACAAGCACACCCTTATCGTTTATTTAAGTCGTCTTTTTCTTTTAACGCAGTGTACTACGGCAGAAGAAGAGGGGAGGATGCGAGGGAAAGAGGGTGCAGGGCAGCAAGTTAAACACTTTTCCGCAGTAGAAACAGGTACGGGCTTTCATATCACGTCCCTGACGCCCGACAGAGGAATTTCTGGCATTGGCGAACGGAGATGTGAAATCTGTCTAGTGAAAGCGTGCATCTCCAACATTTGCCCAATAGGCGCTATTGCGTGTAGTGGAGCTGCGCAACGTCTAAGGGTGTTGTATTGCCATACCGACTTGACTCAAAATGAACGACGCAATCTTGAAATCTCAGTTTTTTATCTACGGATGTCTCGTTGCGACTTTTGTTTGGATTTTGTGGACCTACTACAAGAAGGACTCTTCTAAGACACATAAAAAGGTAAGTCTCGACGTCAGCATCAGCTAATGCTGATGATTACGGAGGCCGTAGCGCACCATAAAAAACTAATTATTCTCTTAATCACTACTCATTGGCTTAGTGGGAAGGTCACATGAGTGATCACCAGAAATCCATTGTGCTAGGTATCACAGCAAGAGTTGTGGCATTTAATAATGAAGAATGGATTCCCCAAAATTACAATACAGATTTTACTATAAAGGTTATTGCTGAATATGCCTTTCGCTCCGCCGGAGAAAGTGTTTGTTCTGATACAATTAAGAAACCTTTTACAGCAAAGCTGTATATGACTCGTTGGTCGGATTTTCCCGCGTCGGCTTTCTCATGAAAAAAAAAAAACCTTCAGCGATTGAAGCAAAAAGTGCGTACATCACGCATACAACGTACAGCACAGCCTTGGTTTTAACAAAGAACAAGCACAAAACAAGCACCTGAACCAGACAATGTATGATAAGGCGCTCCTGATAACTATGCTAATCGCGCAGCGCTCACCGCATACTTTTCCGGTAAAGAGTACTGTTGCGCCAGCTGCCGCGGCGACGGCAGCTTGCGACGTGGGGAGTGACGTCACTATACTATATATAAGAGCCCGCCTACACTCCGTTTCACCTTACGTCCAGATGCAGCTGACGCTACGAGCTATTTTACCCATTTCCATTCTGTGGACGTATAGCCCATGATACGCTTTCCGCGCGTTGCTGTGTCCCCTCTCTAAGGTCACGCGACGCTCACACGGCCTTGGATTGGCTCCGATGGCTCGTAACATCCGCTGCGCTTGGACGTACGGTGAAACTGAGTATTGCAACTAATTTCATGTTGTTGCAGCATCACTATAGGTAGGCCACGCATAGTTAGGAGTCCCGAGGAGCAGCTTGAATAGACCTTTGCTAAAATCACCTCAAGCGCGCTTCCATCTTGGTCTGCTGGGCTGTGGAACGCCTTCTGAGCATGTGCTATACATCTGCTGTGCGCTATGTCAGACGCTGCGCATGCGTTTACATCTCAGTGACTCAGCATTTTTCGCCCATGTGATAAGCGAAGCAAAGATCTGTACGAGGAGCGGCAGAGGGAAAAGTAACTGCAATACGACCAGCGGCGGCGTGTTGTGACCAGCGGCGGCATTTGGTATAGTGCAGTGGGTAATCGATGCAGGTGGTACCACATCTTCGCTGGCCAACCAGCTTCACACTGTGGATTGGAGCCCCAACTTTTCTATTTTAGATTAAAAAATTTTGTAATGCGAAACCATTAACCGTACCATGGAAGGAACCGAGGTCATGAGCTTTGAAACCACTCCAAACTTTAGCCAAAAGGCACCTAAAATGCTATTCCCAAGTTAAGCCGATTTCTGATGGCCATTGACTGGCCATTGACCATTGACTGGCGCGCGTCATCAAGGAACGAGGCTCCCCTTGGCTCTCGTGCAGCGTAATAATAATTAAAAAAGAGCCACCAGAGAAGCCCTCTCCATGGCGGCGCTGCGCACGCAGGCGCGGCCGCCGGTAAGAGAAGGGAGTGGTGGCGGCAGAGCCAGAGCCCGCCCGGGCAGACACCAGAAAGGTCGCACGGCCGAGCTCGGAGCGGCCATTTCATAAAAACGCGCGCTCGGCCGTCCGGCAGCGAGGGTAGACGTCCACGCCACTACGCAGCACACGAACTAAGGAGACGGAAGAACGACATTCATGCTGTCGCATTCAAAACTCATAAGAAGGGCTTAGGTGTCCTCGGGCTTCTTTATGTTCGCAATGCTGTCAAAAACTCCCCAGTTCATTCGTGGGATGCGTCGTCCTGATCATTGGTTTGTTAAGTGTTTTGGATTAATCACATTTCCCGGAACATAGACAGAGAGTCATGTCATTTTATCTTGCTTTTCAATGCGCATAATAATGCGTCTCGCCCTTTTCGCTTAAATGATTTTGTCTTTTCAGAAGAGGCCAAGATTTCAACAATACATTCGCGACGAAATGCAGCCCGTTTTCCCAAACGGCTGGATCCCACTTCTTCTCTCGTCCGAGCTGAAAATCAACAAAGTGAAGTCTCTAAATGTTATGGGTGAGCGAGTTTGCCACAAGCAATATTATACTATGTTTGTTTGTTTATTTTAGCGGACCAGAGATTACGAATCAGCCAGCTAATCACAACCATATTCATGAGTATAGCAACTTCAGTGAAATTATGATTCCTAGAACTTGTTCACGAGTGGCGTGTTTTCTATGTCTCTCTTTCGTCCCTTCGCTCCTCCGCTGTTGAAGTCCTTACTGTGGTATGCAGCGAATCGCAGCGATCATGGCGGGGACACAGGAGCACGGGGATACTGTAGATCTGCAGCCTGCGGCGAGTTGACAAAAACTTTGGCTGTCTAGGACTTGAGTCGTCCTATACCGCTAGAAACAACAGTGTTCGCTTGCCTACTTCAACGTTTGTACGATCAGTCACCAGGATCGCGTTCCCCAGTGACTCCTGTGAGAATTTAACGTGATGACGTATATATGTCGGTGTATTACCATGTTGTTTATTTTTCGTGCATAATTTCAAATAACGACGCACCTGGTCTCTGTTGGCGCATTAGTAACTTATAATTTAATTTGTAACAAGGATGATGTTAAGTAACGAAGGATTTTGTTTGTAATAAGTAAGATTTGTTTTAGAAAAGTTTATCTTTCTACAGTTGCGTCGGCACTGTTTTTATCTGCCTATGTTTGTGTCTGCATTTTTGGGCGTTTGCTCGCAGACCCGCGGCAGGGGGTGCGCTCGCGGCGGGAGAACATGAGCGGGAAGTCGTCTTCCGCTTCCACGCACAGGGGGCTTCGAGCAGCAGTCGGACCCCGGTCGTTAAGAGACGGATCGGCTGTCGGTTTGGGGCGCCGGGACTCCCGTGTCTTAGGCAGGGGTACATCCGTCCACAATTGTAGCTTTTAAGCGGGTGTGCTTGTGTCCGGGGTTTTTTGCCGCTTAGTGCAGAAACTTCGCTTTTAATCTACGCAATAACTTAACTGGGTGGCGCCAGCCGAGCGGCGAGGAAAGCATGTAGTGACTCTACAAAGAATTTGGGTTTGACCGTTGAGGTGTTGGAGGGGGTCACGTTGACAGCTTGCTGATCATTGGTTAAGAGTGTACCACGTGACAATGGGCAAATTTGAAGTGATTGGTTCGTCTCTGGAGGTAAAGGAGGCCCCAACGAGTCTTGAAAAGGGGTGCCGAGAAGATTCTTGGGGTATTCGGCTCTTGAGACTGGGGACTAAAGTATGGATATTAATTTTTGGAGTTTTGTATTGTAAATAACTGTTGACTTGTTGTTGTTTTGTTTTGAAATAAAACTGGCCACACTGACCCACCAACGTCGTAATGTGACGAGCGGGATCGAACAACTTTTAGTGTTTTTTTTTTCTTATTCGACTTCCTGGGGGACTTCCATCGGGCGAACACCATCATCGTTCGTCGCCATCCTGACCGGCCCCCTCCCTCGGAAAGTTGACTGAGGACGTGTGTGTGGAAGTATAAGTGTACTGTACGCTAGGGGTTTGCAGGATCTATTCAAAAATCAGAGATAAGAAAGTCTGGCCTATGCTGCTAGCCAAATAACGAGAGGGTCGATAGCAAATAAGTGAGTCCGTGCATATATGTCAAAAAAGCACTCAAACTTAAAGGATTGTTTTGGCGACGTTGCGCCCTTGAATCTTCATGTTCGCAGAACACTGGTGCCTGGATCGTGCGAGGTGTGTGAGTACTGCATAAGTTTGGAACATAGGAACCTGGTGAAAAATCCCCCTTCCTTGGAGCCGGGAGGCACTCTTCCGCGCGTTGAAGATATACCGAATCACTACACTCTATTTCCCCTCATAATCATGTACGCAGGGAAATCTACAAGTGTAAGTTCTTTGCTCAAGGTCGCACCTGGCAGACACGCAAGAACTTTAGCGCCGCTGGTGCAACGGCCAAAACTATTAACTCGACCTTCCAGCCTTCGTGGCGGTACATATCTTAGGTGAAAGGGATTATATGAACACAGGCTAATGGAGGGCTGATCACGTCACCGGCACTTTGACACATGGTGACCTTGCTAAAGGGGCCGATACCGGGCCCCGCAATAAAATTCAATTTCTTAAACCACAGCGCTTACTACAGAACTACTCATGGAAATATATTATATTAAAGATGACAAATTTCTGCTGGTATAGTTGTACCAGATTTCATTGTTGTCTGTCATGACTCTACGGCCTCTTCTTCTCTGCCACTTCGGTACGGCTCGCCGTTTTGTCAGAAGATGTGTAGAAACAGCGATCCACCTGAGTTATTTAGGCTCGTTGCTGGAGGAGTGCATCAGCGGTCACGAGCAATTACTTTGGGTGGATCGGGCCTCGCGCCACTCCCGCTCGTTTGCACCCAGCCACTGTGACGGCTATGGGCGACGTGCGCGACCGAGCGCGTTGCGGTAGTTGGCCTTCCACGAGCGGCCAAACTCTCACTCCTAGTCATGACATCACAGATCTGAACCTCGATACGAATGCTGAAAGGTTTTAGCCCCAGGAAAAAAGCTTATATGTATAAGAAATTTCTTTGTCCAATAGGTGCATATGATCAAATAAGTTCACATAAGGGCATACCCCATACAAGAACTTTATATGAACATATAAAAACAATATAACGTTATATAAGTTCTAAGGAACTAATAAGAAGTTTCTTATAGCTTGTTCTATAGTTTTATATTGTTCTTAAATGTTTTTATAAGGTTCTTGTATGATATTATGGGATCTTCTGGGATCATATGCGTTTATTGGAATAAAAAAATTTCTAATTCATATAAGCTTTTCCCCTAGGGAAGCAAAGCTGAACTTTTAGTTTCTAAAAGATGTTTAATTAACACAGAAAACAAAAAGAGGTGAAGGAAACGAGACGGAGAAACTAAACAACCTCTATCCACACCTGAGTAAAATTAAGGAATTTATTATTATCTTTATTGATATTATGAATCACCAAACTTTGTAAAACATCAAAGACTGTGTCACTGAGTTTGGACATTCGTAACATTCGGAAACTGTAAACGCGTGAAAGACATGGAAGCGTGCTGTTCAGTGAAAATCGTGCTTTTTTAAATAATTTATAAACGGCAAAATCAGATCAGCTGAGATATTGTGCAATAATATTTCGTGTGACATCTTGTTTCGGATAATTTTGGTGATCAAGAAAGAAGATCAAGTGTGCCATTTGGTCGGATAACAGCCTTCATCAAAAAGGGGTCTTTGAAATGTACCCAGAAGCAAGTACCGCATCTTGGTCTCACAGTCAGTCCGATTTAGGAAGTAAACCAGCCCCCATTTAGGCAACATGCAGCAGACATAGAAAAACCATATCTTCAGGGGAACAGTGTTTTGAAGCTCGCCGATTCCAAACTCGGATTAATTCGAATGGTGGGCGTGCCTCCACCGCCTAAGTGCATTCGTCGCATGTTCATGGGATTTAGTTCTGTCACGGTTGTATACAGCGCAAGGCTCGTTTATCTTGAGCACCTGTTTAAGTCCTTTATAGTTTTATACATTCGTTCTCCTAAAATTATTAGCCTAAAATGATGCGTACATAGTACTGAATGTGTTGCATTTTTGTTTTAATTTTGACGAGGCCCGAAATTTTCCCTTTAAAACACGCAGTATAAAGTGTGTCTTTTTCGTGTTTCTTTGTAGTAACGCAAAAGTGATCGAGTAAAGTAACGAAGTAATTAATCGATTACTTTTTACAGGAGTAATTCGTAGCAGTAATCCATTACTTTTTAGGCCAAACAATTGTAACTGTAATTATTTATTTTGTTTTAGTAACGGGCGCAAGTTTGTTAGGGAACCACCAAGGGTCGGCCAGGCGACCGCTTTCCGTTTTCCACGTCGACTTGCACAACGGAGCGTCCACATTTGGACAGCGCCGCAGGATTTCACGTTAGCAGACGACATACGGAAGAAGACATCTAAAATTTCTGGCTTCAGATCGCTCCGTTCACGCGTTCCTCGATAAAGAATGCGAGTCGTTTACATGGTGACCCCCAGCAACGCCACTGATCTATTGTAGTAGGTCGGATGGCGGAGCAAGCTTTGACTTTTGCTGGGGTTTAGTGGCACCACCGACGGACATTGCTTGACGCCAGAAAGGGGATTGAACCCTACGGGATAAACGTGAAAAAGTGAGATTTACCTCAATTGCATTATATTGGCGGTGTTCCCAAAAACTAATCAATCCTACTTCAAGGTTAGGGGTTTATACCTCAACGTTTTAAAACCTACCCGCGTCCAGCATTTTAAATTTGTGTCGTCACGTGACACGACCTGCCGGAGTAACTCCGATTCATTTGTGTAAGATTTGGAACACACCCATTCTGTCTTACTATTTCATGTTAGCAGACGACATATGAAACATGATGCCTGCCGTTGCTGGCTTCAGACGCTGCGTACGCACGCTCCTCCATAAATAATACGAGTCGTCTCCATGGTGACGCTCTGCAAGGCCATTGACATATTGCAGTAGGCTAAATCGCAAATCAAGACTTTTCTTTCTTTCTTTTTTTTTTTTGGGGGGGGAGGGGGGGGGGTTGAGTGTATTAAGCAAATACATTAATCTCTATGGAAACAGGGGAAAAAGTGAGTTGTATATCATTTGCACTATATACTGTCTTACTATTCCTGCGAAACACAAATATCTCTTTACAAGACACTTCACACAAGCTTCAAAAAGTAATTTTTATTCATTCTTTTTATAGACTTGCCTGTATTGCCTGATGTCAAGCAATGGCTGCCGTTGTTGCCACCGTCGGGCAACACAGGAAGCGCACCTTTCGCACACGGCGCTCCGGCGGTGATATCACGCTGATGAGTAGTGATGGGACGAACTTTTTTTCCGAACCGGAATTCGGACCCGAATCTGGAGATTTGGAAAGGTTCGGATAATTCGCCGAATCTTCTAGCATATTCGGAAGGTTCATACATTCCGAGCGTTGACAGACCACACCACACCCTTCGGAAGAAGCGATGAATCTTTAGCTTACTCAAAGATATTTATTATACGTGTATCATAGACGACATATTAAGCTTCCATATTACGTTCAAAATTTATATCATACGAAATGCTGAAGTGAATTAAGTAAGGACTCACTCCATCCTAATTCCTAATCAGAATGTTGAAGCGTTAGCTAAGCCTTACTCGTATGCTTCCCCGAAGCAGGAAGACCACGAGAATCTCGCTCGACACCAACGGTGGCGATTAAGGCTTGTAGGTATGCACCATGTGCATGAAATGAAACGACGCGTGCGGGCTACTCGTTTCTCTTCAAGAACTCCGAAACAAAACTTATTTGTATTCGCGAACGATGCAAGACCTATGACGAGTGACGACCGAACCTCCGAATCTTCGGAATATTCGTCCCAAAAAGTTCGGAAACTTTCGAATTAGCCCGAATCCGAATCTCCGGTGATTCGCCCTATCACTATTGATGATGACGTATGACGACGCTTGATGACATCACGCTGATGACGCTTGATGACGTATTTTTATGACCATCTTTCAGTCACAACGCCGACGGAGGCCGCTTGTTTTTCACGTACTGTGACTATGAGGTCGTCTTAGAGGTCAAGGACAACTTCTAGAACGACCGCAAGGAAAAGGGTCGTCCTTGAAAAATGATTGAGCGGCACGTGCCGCTCAATCGTATTAAAAGTTTGTAACTGCAGCTGTTATAGCTTTTTCTGACCGTTACTACCTTTTTGCTAGCTATTTACTACCCAAAGGCGCGGACAAGATGGCGGTGCCTGCTGCACCCGCAATGAACAGCGTTAGCGACGCACTTACTGTTTCGGAATGCAGGGGAGCTATCCACACACAATCGTTTCGTAACATCAAATATTGTAGGAAGGGGTATGTCTGAGGGCTGAAGTTGACTTTATGACGATCGCAGCCTCCATTCCAGCACGTCGTGGAAGCCAGCGCTACCTCGAGCGCAGCAGCCATTGTTAATGCGATGGCCAAGCGGCTTCTGTCTTTTATTGCCGTTTGCATACTTTTGGGAGCGTTTGTATTTTCATTTTTTGATTAAATAAGATGAAAATATAGCCACGTATCCCGTGCTGAACACTTTTCCAAAGACAAGAAAGGTTAATTCTGTTTTTTCTTTATTCTTATATATTTTTTTTAAGATATGTTTTTCTTTCTCAAGAGATGCTGGCAACATTGTACGACAAGCCGGTTGGGACCAGTCGGACTTTGCGAGAAGCTCAAATTTTGCGATCCGAACCTGTCATTTTTGCCTTGTATCATGTGCTGCTGTCGTGTTCCTATGTTGGAGTGCATAGTTACGGTTCATGCGCTTGACCGGGCGAGTGTGTGCGCGGACGTGAACTGCTCCGAGGATAGTTCTAACAAGCCGGTGCCGCTCCTCACCGGCTAGGTTGCATAACCACACGACTTTTTTTTTCCCCGGAAATCACATGTCTCGTTGCGTTCCCGGTCTTCTGTCGCGAGGTAGCGCTAGTTACTAGTGAGAGGTAAAGCCCCTTCATGTTTCAAAAGTAGCGCAAGGTCCGTCGATGCACGAGGCACGTGCGACGTACAGCCCTTGGGAAGATCATGGCGGCACAGCGCAGCACTGAGCTAGATTTCGGACGCCATGAATTTCCCAGAAGTGGCGGGCGGCACGTGCCTCGAGCATTTCTACAACAATGAATGGCGCCACTTTTCCCAGGATAGAGGGGCTTTAGTGAGAGGTAGTAAAATATATGGGTTTTACTTTGAGACTAGTAACAGTGACTAGCTTCTTGACCTAGTAACCGTTACTAGCTTGATCGTTACTACCTACGGTTATTAAGTACCTAGAAACATATGTGAGAAGCGGTTACTGGCTCTTATCTAGTAAATACTACTCGCTTTTTTTAAGAGTCTAACAGAAGGTCCTTACCTGCCAGATGCGGAGTTCCGGAGAGCCAAAGGGCGGGAAAGCATCGGAGGAGTCGCGACACATGTCCCATTTTTTTCGCGGCCGCCGGACAAGTCTTTTTTTCCGAAAGCGAGAAAAGACGGAGCGAAACCTCCTCACTTGTCGGTCATTAGTCGCATCCGAAGGGGGCAACGAAAAACCCTCCCCAGGGATAGAATGAAATAGGAAAGCCCTCCACGACAGGGGACTTTCCTTCACTTCGCGAAGCAGGTCGAAGCTCACGGCGTGGGCCGAGCTTTTAAACCCGTGGCCGTTATCACGGCCACTGGGGAAGGAGACCACAGGAATCTCCACAAGATCAGTGGGTGACAATGACCATAGTAGACGAACTATATTGTACGTAAATTCTACGTAAATACCAAAAATAAGGCATTGATGAATGCCAAGAAAAGTTCCATTTCTTTTGAGTTTTTTATTTTTATTTTCGAACAGTTACTTCCGCACATGCCAGCACGGGAAGCTTGTATAACTACACTCTAGTATGCCCTATGGTGCTTGGGTAATTTAGCAAAAGTTGTATTCAGCGCTAATAGGCTCAATAGCGCGTTTTCATCGACGTCATTCTGTCCACGATTCCGTAGTTTGGAGCTGCCTGGCCGGTGCCAAAGGCGAGTGTTTGAAAAACATATCTGGCACCATCAAATACGTAGTGCACCGAGGCCTATAGGCCTCATCGCGGGATGTATCACAACAAAATGGCAGATTTACGTCACGTGAACGCTTCCCAAACTACTCACTGCCACCGCCTCTAGTACTACAGTTTTACCCATCAAGAAGAGTTACTCGGCAGGTCGTGTACAGCGGATCGGGAATCAGAACTGAGCGGCCGTGCCTGTGCAAGCTTCGCGAAAGTCATATAGATTACAATTTGAATATGACTCCTTCGACTGTACAACCTTTCTGCAGGAGAAGAACTGGTCGCGTTCCGGACTCAAGATGGCGTCGCCCACGTGATGGACGCCTTCTGTCCCCACCTGGGGGCAAACCTGGGCGTGATGGGCCGTGTCGTGGGAGACTGCATCGAGTGCCCTTTCCACGGATGGAGGTTCAGAGGAGAAGACGGAGTTTGCACGCACGTGCCTTACGCCAGTAAACGTACGAATTTCATACCTTTTTGCGGGCTCAGATATAAGCCTACAAGGACACAACTCCTTGAGCTGTTTCTTTCTCGCAACCATTTCAACTGGAGCACTGCATTTCCATTTCGCCAACTTATTAAGTGAACATATATTCCCCCCCAGACACTTTCATATGTTTTAGTCTGGTGCATGCATATACGTCCGCATCTGTTTATTGCCGTTTCTTCCCTTCTCAGTCTTTCTTTTGCTTCCTAATCCGGAATAAGCTGTGCTATGGCTCTGGGAGATAAATGTTTTATTCCGCAACTCGGAGCTCCTGGAGCGAAAGCTGGAACTGCGGATCCCATAGATCTTTTGTTCAATCCCCACCCCTGTCCGTTGAGATCTGGATGAGTATCGTACCGGCTTGTGGTAATGTATGGCTAGTGTGTGCTTCACGTTAAACTCCCCAGGCTAGCGGTTGTACTGTATTGGCTAATTTGTTTTTCTACAGCTGAAACACCAGACGCCCATCGACGCTGAGTACAACGATGTGCGACCATTTTTGAGAATCACGAGAAACGACATCATATCACGGATGCGCGCGACTTGAGCAGCACTCTGTTAGGCACGTCAGGGAATTCCCTAAGGGTGGTTTCACCTCAAATCGGCTAAAGGGTCTAATTTTTCATTTTCACGAAAAAAAAATGTATGTTTTGGGGGCATTCCTCAAATGAAGGAGGGCGCAAACCGCATGTTCCCCAGATTTTTCCTTCTCGAGTTGCGAAGCGTAGAGGCCGCACTGGCAGTAACTAGTGTTTTTGCCTGCCGTCGCAGGTCGCGTGTTTGACACCCTCTGCTGGCGCTAGTGTTTTCTCTACACCATTTTAAATTTTTCCCCTCATTTAATAGGTACCATAAAAATACCTTGATGTATTAAAATATTTTTAGGAATTTTATTGTTTTCTAGAAAAAATGTCAAACTCGTCACTCCGGTCGCTTTTTGGTCAACTTTGACAGGTCATTACTTTGATTGTACTTAAGGTAAATTTTCTTTCTTTGACTCTACAGAAAGCCCAAAGCAATCCCATTATAGATATAATAATATAATTATGATCTGTTGAGTAGCCGCTCCGCTACCTTCACGTAAACGTTGTAAGAAATAACAAATGTTGAAAGTTTAAAATCGATTTTCTCAAAAACCCCATTTTTGTAAATTTTTATCTTTTTAAATTATTTTAGATATATGAGTCGACTACAAGAAAAAACAATCTATAAATGTAATATTTTGGCTGTATGTCCTCTATTTGAGCCGCAATCACGTGAAATGTGTGAACATTTGTTATTTTTCACAATGTTTACGTGAAGGTAGCGGAGCGGCTACGCAAAACATCATGATGATATTACTATATCTATACTAGACATTCTTAGGGCTTTCTATAAAGCTAAAGAAATAAAATGTACCTTAAGTACAGACAAAGTAATGACCTGTCAAATTTGACGAAAATCGACCTGAGGGAGGAGTTTGCATTGTTTTTATAAGACAATCAAATTATTAAAATATTTTGAATACGTGAGGGTATCTTTATAGTACCTATTAAATTAGGGGAAAAGTTAAAAGGGTGTGGAAAAACACTAGCGCCAGCAGAGGGTGTCAAACACACGACCTGCGACGGCAGGCAAAACACTAGTTTCTGCCACTGCGGCTTTTACGCTTCGTAACTCGAGAACAAAAATCTGGGGAACATGCGGTTTGCGCCCTCCTTTATTTGAGAAATGCCTCAAAAACATATATTTTTTTGCGAAAATTAAAAAGATTGGATTTTTTTAGCCTGCCCGATATGGGAGGTTTCATTTAAAATCGGACAGGCTAAAGCGTCTAATTTATAATTTTAACGAAAAAAAATATGTTTTGGGGGCATTTCTCAAATTAAGGAGGGCGCAATCCGCATGTTCCCCAGACTTTTGTTCTTGAGTTACGAAGCGTAGAAGCCGCAGTGGCAGAAACTAGTGTTTGGATGGATTTACAAAAACTGAGATGAAAGTCTCCACAGTACAACCGAAGGCACATGGAAAGTTGGAACATTCCAATTTGTAGACAATTTATTTGTTATCACTCCATTACCTTTAGCCTCCCAGTCTTACTAAACGAACTAACAGGACATAACATAACACCATAATAAATTGTCAATCAATTACATTTAGTAGAGTTGCTTTCACTATATGTCTCACGATATTCTCTATATGTACTTAATCGCCACTTGAGTCTTCTGTGCTCTCACTTTTAGATTTTTTAAGGTATACTTTATATTCGCGTTTCAGTGGTTTCATTTTAACTTCCGAACTTGCAATATTAGTAGATATCGATGCTTTTCTAATCTATATTCGGGATTCGATATGTTTATTGTTGTAATTAAATGCTTACGTGTGATATTTATGTGTTATATGCTTGCGTTACCCCATCCTGCGAACTCTACAGGCGCAGGGACATTTTCAAGACGCCACGATAATTTTCTTCCCTGCCTCCTACTTCGTTGGAGATTAGAAATGTTTTATTTAATATAATTTCAATATATCTTCCCAAGGCCGTCTCTTTCGCCCGACTACTGACTTAATGTTTTAATAACCTTTAGAGGTACTTACTAATATTCTTTGGAATTCTTGATTTGCCAACAGATCCCGAGTTTGTGAAAGCTAAGACGTGGATCTCCAAGGAAGCCTACGGCTTACTTCTGGCATGGTATCATGCGGATGGCGAAGAGCCAACGTGGGACGTGACTGAGCACCAGGAGATTACGAGTGGACAGTGGAGGCGAACTGGATTGTACGACAAACAAATCTTTGGTTACATGCAGGACATTACTGAAAACGGAGCAGACATCCACCACTTCAGTAAAATTCACAAGTCTTCACCGTTCGTAAAACCTGAGGAGTACGAGCGCGTTGCGGGCGACTCGTGGGCGTGTCGCGCAATGACTTTCGACTATGACATCAAATGGTCTGAGCACGGCGTCAAGGTTTGCATCAGCACAGATCTGCAAGCTAAACTTTTTGGATGGACCGTCCTCTCGTATCACGTTGAGTTGTGGCAGCTAGGACCGGGCTTGACTACCGCGTATGCCACCAGTCCGTTCGGCAATCTTTTTACGTCTTCTCGTTCACGCCCCACGGTCCCCGTGACATCCGAGGCATCATCCAGAGCTACGCCGATCGCCGCCTGTTATGGCCAATCCGGAGGTTTATGGAAATTGGAACTTACTCCATGGTAAGGACTATACCAGCTGTCTTGTTGATGCAATCACGGTTTAGTCGGAAATGGGAAAAAAAGTGCAAATGAGACATAGTGGGACATTTTTGCGGATATTGTTGGAGACACGCATACACTGCCTAGTTAAGGACACAGCTTGGCATCTAGCGTCATATTTTCGGTGTCTCACTGACTGCCCCAACTATGGCCCCAACTATTGGCATTGCTATCCTGAAAGGTAGAGCGTTTACCTTACAATTTATGCACACTTTTGCCCGTTGCTTTAAAAGTGTAATGGATTACCGTTACGAATTACTTTCGCTGAAAAGTAACGGATCACTTTACTCGTTGTGTTACAAATCAGTTTCACATTACTTTTTCCACGCACTTATCAATAAAACATTAGAAACAATTTTCATGTTTTCGAAAATGTTCTGCAATGTTCTGCAACACTGCTTTCCATTTCTCATACGCCCGTATTATAGTAGTCGTAAAAATCAGATGTTCTATTTAAGAGAACGAATGTAAGCTCACTCCGTTCACGTGTAAGCTGACAAGGCAGCAAAAGCTGCAACCGCTCCCGCCATCCCCCTAGCTTAACACGACCGGAAAGGATATCTGGAATTCTGCAGAGAAGTTTAGCGGTGTGCATGCTCAGTAACAGCATCTACCTCCGCTAGAAGGTTCGGAGGTGAATAACCATCCTACGAAAGTTCCCTTTCGAAACAGGCCTTTCAATCGTGAGCGCAACGTCTCAAAGCTGCTTCCTGGCGCCTGTAGCTTGGTCGCACTGTCAGCTTATACATGAACGGAGTATTCGCGTCGAGAGGGGTGGGTATCAAAGCCTGGCGGAATTTTTACACAACGTAGAGTGATGATACTTCAACTTCCTCTGCTGGTGCAAGCACGTGCGATGCCAAGCTTCTATGCGCTATGAAAAGTGAAAACATAACCGCGTGGATAACACGTGCGCTGCCCATTGCGAAAAAACAGAAGCGCCCCTAGCGAGCTTCTCACCGCGAATAGTTGCATGCAGTACTGAAAAATACGTGGGAGCGAGCGCTCGTTTTTGAGTTTTGGTCGATCGGGTGGTCACACACTCATATTGCTCCAGTTTCTGTATTATGTGGACTTTTTGTTTTTCAAATAACGTGTAAATAATGCAATCCGCTACAATATTCTTAACGAAATTATATTCCAAATCCCTGACGAAAAAAGTACAGTGACGATTGCAAAATTACTTTAAAAAGTAGCGGATTGTTCCTTTTTAAAGTAGCATTTCGCTACTGCATTCATGAAATGAAAGTAATTTGAGATATTGTGGGGATTAACTTACTCACAGGGCCGAAACAATAAAGGTCCGATGTCCTGAGAGCAGCTCAACCGTACGGTTACGCAACCATGAATGTGGATACCACGTCGGGTTCGTTAGCTGACTGCAACAAGTAGAAGTAACGCCATGCCAGACGATGATCCAGATACAGACCTCGTTTATTGAAATTAAGGTTCCGTAAATTACAACGGTCAAGATAGCGTCGGGTCATAGGCCCCGAACCATTCTCGACCGGAGAGCTGCAGAAGTCGCATATCGTCGTGAGAGCTTGACAATATACATCCTTCGTCGATTGGATCCAACCGAGCACCCCTCTCGACAGCTCCCGTCGCGCCGAACAGATTTTCGAGGGAGAAGGAAAAGCCCTCCCAAATGGGATGTGTCAGAGGAGGTAGCGAGGGAGAAGGCAAAACGGATTATCCCATCCACAAAAACGCTCGCTTGCGACAACGCGAAGAGGCAAAGATTGCGCCATCGGGATCATGTCGAAGTTGGGGAATAAGTATTCCCATAATTATAGTCGGGCAATTGGCCGCAAGAACAAGATTATAGCGAGGACAGGCATGCTGATGACAAGGGATCAATGCCCCCCCCCCCTTCCCCCAACCCAAATTGTTTAGTAGAAAAGCTTGCAACGTCGAGACCATTAGCCACTGGCTTATAGTCTCACCTCACTGGCTCAACAATTACAGTTTGTTTTCCACCCTCAAATCAAAGTAATCTATCTCTTCAGTAGTCCTAAAAACAAACGAGAGAACCATACGGTCAGAAACATGTTCCTGTGTTACCAGTCAGTGGTGCTGATGCGAAAGAAATTTCGCGCTTAAGCTTTATTATCATCCTAGTGAACAGTGTGTGCTGCTTGACGATCTTGTACAGAAGGACCCCAGGATAAATTTTATTATTTATTTATATGAGATACCTGCAGCGATAGTGGCTGTCCCTTGGTTTGGAAAGACGCTGCCACTTTATTTATTTTTGATACGCGGCAGGTAGACTCTTAGCATCGCTTTGGACTTTTCAGTTCCTATACTGGCTTGGCCAGAGACCCATCACCTGATTGAACTAGAACCGTGAACTCTACTTGTATTCTCCTAAAAAATTATAGAAAAAAACCACCGCTGTTCGCTGAACATTAGTACTTTACTACTTTATGTGGTGAATTAACATGTGTGTGGGTACATTTTAGATAAGCATGTCGTTCTTTTATGAATCATACATGTTCCAAATGCCAAAGGGGTAGTTTCTTTTTCCGATAACCATATCTTCTAAGAACTACTTCGTGTAGCGCTTGAATAATGCGCAAAGCTTTGTTTCTTTGTTGACGTAACAACGAGTTAGAACGACAAGGCGTCTTTTTGAAACGCCCGGTTATGGCGCCTGGAACGCGTCTCCGACTGGTGTGTCTACCGCGTCCAAAAAGTGGTTCCTCGATTTCCGCCTCATGACGTCATAGGAGTGTCATGCTGTTGCCGGTCGCGATTCTGGCGGTGTCCCAGTAGGGGTGGTGTGTGTGGCAGACGCCTGCTCTACTGCCGGTCGCTTTCGAACGTGACAGCCCACGAAATCTTCTTCGGCCAGAAGTTGGGACGCAGTGACGACATTGACACTTACCTTCGCTTGTGCTTTCCGCCAGCATTTCTACGCCCAGCCGCCAGGATCGATCATGCAACAGGATGATACTCCGGCTTCTGTGACGTCATTTGTTGCCACTTCGGGACCCCTTTGATGCATGGGCAGCATAGGACGCTAAACACACCAGTCGGAGCCGCGCTCCAGGCACTATAGCCCGGCCTCAAGCACGCGCGTATAGCCTTCTGCTATGGATTGGCTGCACGTGAACGTTCGAAGCTCACGAGGCGCCAAAGTGTAATTGAAGGTAGGAAGACCGCGCTGAAGGTAGGACAACTGAAGGACCCTCTTACTACTACAGAGGAAGAGTTTGCCTCAATCCAACGCCATCCCAAAATGTCAAGGGCATAGCAAAATTTAACATGTGCTCTCATTGCCGCAGTTCGGTCGGGACATCATCGTATGGGATCGCAAGACCTTCCTGAAAAATCCTGCTCTGGTGAAGGAGGACGCAGCCATTAAATCGTTCCGGAAGTGGTACTCGCAGTTCTACAGCAGCAAGAGTCCGACGTGGCGAGATGTGAAGAAGAAGACCGTAGACTGGTAAAATGAATTGTGATGCTCGGTTGCAATAGAGCTGAGAAATTCGGTACGGGTACGGGAAAGGCAGTATTTTTGGGCCGATCATTCAACCCAATGAACACGGGACGGGACTGACGACTATGCTTTGACGACACATGATGTAGATTATTCTTCTGGCTTACAGATAATAACCGTAAAATATCCGTGCAAGTGTTTATTTTTTTATTTTGTAAAATGCTGTAAAATGACTGTGAAATTACTTAGCGTATTAGGGAACCGGCCTACATATCGTTACATTGACATCCTACATATTACGCTCATGGGCATTAAATTTCAGTTGTGTTGTAATGTTTGGACAACAACAGCAATGAGTGTTTTGTTCTATCTCTGCTGAAAACTTGATAACGAGAACGCGACAAATATTTCTGTGGAAAAGGGTTGTTGATAGCATCGCCAAAATCTCAAAATTAACCTACTTTATCCCGTAAATACAAAACAGTTCTACGGAAAAAAAAAAAGATCTGGCGTTAAAACAACGCTTACAATGCTTTGTTTGCCACTTGGACCTGCGCAACATGATCACATTCTGAACTCCTTCAAATCAACACGCTTGAGGCCCATCTTCGAAATATCGGTATAAACCAATAGCGCGGATAAAGAAATTACAAAGCAAAATTTCCGTGAGTTCAATTTCCTGCAGAACACGGGAACAGCCAATGACGGCAAGCTAAACGAAGGTCTTAAAGAATGACGAAGCTGATTAGACCTGAACAATGTCACGTGGGCAGGGACAATGAGCAAGTGTAACGTAATTCTTGTTTTCACTTCTCGCATCGCATAGCTCCCATCTAATTGCATCTTGAGGTTCGTCATTTTCTGGGACCCTTCGACTGGTCATCGTCATTTGCAGTGACCGCGGTTTGCCGGAACGTGAAGTCACATTCGTGGTTAAAGTGTAGATTTAATATAAAAATGTGCATTACGCTCAACGACTTCTCCCTACTGACAACCCGGATGAGTAGAGGCGATAACATATTCTGCACCAATGGGCAACGAATCACTTCGCGTGTTCGTCTGACTGCGAGTTCATACCTGTTCAGGCTTTTTCAAACAGTTGGCGTAGAGAAAACTTAACGTTCTTCCTAGATTGTCCTCAAGAGGACGTTTCATTGACGACTTTTACTGTCTTCTAAACCGGGTAAACATGGAAGATGGCGTGAAGAACTAAAACACTCAAAATGTGAGGGGAAAAAATAGAACGGTCATTTAGAGAATGTCCGCTCGTTTTTTAGTTCAGTTCAGTTCAGTTAAGTTTAGCAATCCTCAACAGCAGATAAGTGAAGTGCATCACACAAAAAGAAGAACTAGAACAAGGAGATTAACAGTGAAGGTCGTCAAAAAACATTTCGGTTAATAAACAACAATATGCATATTCACAGATAATATAAACAACACAAACCTTTCATATGACAATCGGCGTTGTCATTCGCTTTTCCCCTTGACTCTAAAGGCTGAACTCCATGGAACGAATTATGTGACGAACAACGGGCGAACGCCGCCCGACGGCACGCTCGCTTTGCGCGCGACGTAGCAGCCACTGTGTTGATTCCACGCGCAGAGCAAAAGCCGCCGGGCAAAATTCGTCGGTTATTCGCAGCGTATGCGTCCCATGGAGTTCAGCCTTAACATGGAATTCTAACAGTTCAGGATGAGATGCTCGCGCATGTAGCACCGACTGCGTCTGGACTTCAGCTGAAACGAAGCGTAGCTAAGGTTGTGTGAAAGAAAGTACTGCTGAAGTAAGCGCACAAACAGAGCGACACGTGAAAAAGAATCTCGAGCGCTCGCGCGCCCTAGGCTTGGCAGTCTTTGCTTCTCACAGTCCGAGCTAAGAAGCTGATTCTGGCAAGCCGGCCTTGGTGAAGGCGATGATTTTGTTTAACGTTTCTTTTAAACAGAAAAAGTAGTTGATGAATTTACTTGTGTTTTGTCCATCAATAGCATCCGAGTCATTTTTGCACCTTTGCTCCTAAAAAATATTGATTTAATTTCTACACAATTTCTTTAAGAAACAGTGTATCGAGGCTATAGATAATCTAAAACAAATGTATCCACTTTTTCATCCACTGTCTATAACTTTTCGGCCGCCTTTTTTGGTGGACGTTCGATAGAACTTTGTGTATATACACGGTGTACCAAAACTCCTAACACGTTTTCTTTACTGTAAAATTAAACTACGCATCACCGAACGCTCAATCCTCGTCCAAATGTAGCCCTAGCGGTTGCAAACAGATATTAAGCTTCCAGAAGTAACCGTTATCTTATTAAAACGTTATATCTGATTTTTAGAAATTATTTAATGAGAAAATGGTGGCTGATGAACTTATTATAATACATGCAGCTGAATGGCGCCAGTTACAAGAAATCAGTCAAAAATTTGCCCCATTTTCCTATTGAAATTTAAAAAATCCGAAATAATTTAATTTTTATTGAGATAACAAGATAACGGTTAGTTCTGAAACTTTAGCCCTAGTTTGAACGGCTAGGGCTACATTTAGGTGGAGAATGGGCGTTTGCTGATGCGTAGTTTATTTTTGCAGCAACAGAAAAACAAAATCAAATCACACTAACTTTTTTGACACCCTACAGGTCAAAGAAAAATTGTATCAAAAGAGGATAGAAAAGGGATATAGATTTTGTAAGCTTTGCTATCTCCTTTTTGTAAATTTATGAACAGTTTTTTTTGCGAAAAAGGGGAACAAATCCTTAATAATAATTTAAGAGATGCAAGAGTACATCCATGAAAACATGTACTTGCCATTTGCCTTCTCTACATACGCAGACATCCCAAATACACACGCCACGGAGCAATTATAACACTGTTAATTCTGTAGTGTTGACTGCTCCACCACAATGTATATAACCTACAATTGAAAAAGCAACCATTTGAACAAGGGCCACTACAAAAGAATAAAATTTTTTTACAAGTATGTAGTTTTTTTCTTTTAACAATTTAAAGACGCTTTACACACGCGCCATATTATAGCCGACATGACTGACCTTTTCTTGTCTTATCGAGACACCAAGTCACCAAAGCTGGCTTTGACGAGCCTCTACAAAGAACACTGCTGGGGAGAAGTACAAAGTCTAATCTAAAATTGCAACAACCTGTCCTACTGTGGTAATGATGGAGCGAAGTAAGCGAGAAACGATTAAACACAAACTGTAGTTTGGTTATGGCGGCGCCCATGAACAGCTGTTGCAAAGCATCCATACGAAATATGGTTTCGAAGACTTGGTGAACTCTGAGCTGTTTCATCAGCTTCAGAGCATCGCAAGATGCGTTATTTATTTGACACTGTTGAAGAAAGCAACCTTCGCAAGGAGGCTTCAGCTGTGTGTGATGTCGCTTCTCCACACTGCATTTTATTATTTTATAATATTTTTTTCATAGAAATTCTTTAGAAATATGGGGTCAAAACGTCTATTAAGATGCGGCAATAGCAGTTTTGTAGCATTTATATTGTTTGTATTCTATGTAATTAGGTTGAAAAAGGCTATAGAAACTCTATTGAGAATTTTCGGTACGAGGTGAGTAGACATAAAGTAGAAAGGGTCGCTAAAATGTAGATATAATTTTTATAGACTGCCTCAAATATTTTTTCGTAAAGACTGGAAGCTCCTTCTTTCTATTTGAGGCAGCCGAACAGGCGTTTGTTCCTGCTAGATCTACCAGACATTTCTGGTACGCTTCAAGCTACCAACATACTCTGCTTCACTTCACATATCACCACGGAGGACGCTACGGGCCATTCCAGCCAATCCAGCGCTGCGACCGTGTCACGTGACCAGATGCCCCGCACGTCACTCCGCCCCTTTCACGGATCACGTGACCGTCACACGGCGTTTGATTGGCTTCGATGGCTCCGACCGTCCTCTGCGGTCCACCGTGAGGTGTTACGAAGTATAGAACGTTTTCCTTTCATTGCTATCAACTGAGTGGCTGTACCCGTCTTGCCAGCGCCACTGCTTGCGTCTTTGGTGGTGTCACAGAGTTACGCTCACGCGGAAAGATGAGGGAGCGTATGCAGTCGGTTATTGATGACTTCATAGAGATCTTAGAACAGGTGAGGCTTCAAAGCACATACTTTGAACCATCACTCGTTCAAAGTATATAGCGTGATAACAAACCGCAGCATGAAGCACGTGAAACAAAAGTTGACCAAGTAGTACCCACGCATACTGGATTCAATCCCCACCCCTCCCCGTTTCGATCTGGGTGAGTACTGTACCGGCGTGCGGTCGAGTATCACTACTGCGTGGTGCACACTAAATACTCCAGGCTAGCCGTCACACAGAACTGGTGAAACGTTTGTGGGAAACTTGGGGGTCCAGAGCGTTGGCCCAGGTATCCCGCTTGCCAAATCATCAGTGGTCATTTCACCACCAGGGGGCCAAGGGCTACTGGCCACGTGAACGGCGCTGCGCCGCTGATAAAGGGCCGTCGAGAGTATGCGCGGCGGCTCTTGGGATCGCGTTGCGGACGATAACAGTCATGAGATGTCATCCCGTTGTTGGACTAGTACGCTGTGCCATTCTCCGAGACGGGTAGCTAAAAGGAAACTTCCACAGTGCACGCGGCCTTTTATCGGCGGCGGAGCGCCGCTCGCGTGGCCAATTGGCTTTGGCCCTCTTGCGGTGGAAATCACCAATGACGATTTGGCAGGCACACAACGTAAACCAACGCTTTGGATCCCCAAGTTTCCCCCATGGTTAATCTGCCAAGTAAATCAGTTTCGCCATGGCTGTAGCAGGGCTTAGCGGTAACAGTGATGGTATTGTGGTAACGTTTGTCTAAACGGATTATGTGTCAAATTATTATTGGTGGACTATTTGTTAGATGAGGTGATGTACACAGCGAGTTATCTGTCACGTTGTTGCGAGCATTTTGTTTTCAGGCGTTACCATTAGTGCCCTGGTTAGTGCCCTGAACTTGGACTGGCCTGGAGCACACTCATTTAAAGTTCATAACGTCGCCAGGGGATGGCGCCACAGCCAACCGGCTGCGGAGACTGGCTTGGAAACACCTGCTACAAGCGCCGACTTATATAAGGGATCAGAATGTTGCGGGACCAGAGTGCCTCATTGGAGTTTTAATTTTTACCAAATAGAGTGCTCAGGGTGGGGTCAACTGTTAAATATAATGCATGAGCAGTGGCTGGAGAGACTGCATGTGTCATCTGCCGGCACAGTCTGGAGGGTCACACCGCAGTTTTTAATGCGAATAGCATTCTTTGGCTACTTCACGCACTTTTTGTCTATGTATCTATATATCTATCTGGCTATCTAACCTCTTACGCCGCGGGTCGATAAATAAATAAAAAAGACCGGCGCCGGCTGGGATTCGAACCGTTGACCCTTTGATCAGCAGGCAGACGCGCTAACCACAGAGCTATGAAGGCAGTCATTCAACGCACTCTAAACGGTTGTTTATATCTTTACCATAGGACGCGCTTTACAGCGCTGTCACAGCTACCGGTGCGCGCGCGTTCCATGCACGAGGCTCATTCCGCTCTCGTGAGGCTGAGCACGGCCGCTAGCTCACCCTCTCCCGCGCTCGGGAGAGGGTGATGTAGCGGCCGTGCTCAGCCTCACGAGAGCGGAATGAGCCCTCGTGCATGGAACGCGCGCGCACCGGTAGCTGTGACAGCGCTGTAAAGCGCGTCCTATGGTAAAGATATAAACAACCGTTTAGAGTACCGTTGGTTGAGTCTAGCTGAGACGCCAGAAAGTCTGGTCGGTACCATTTTGAGTGTTTGTGCGTATGGCGCGTGCTTTGCTCGCCTTCCTAAGTGACACAAACGCACGTGCTGGGCTGCGGAGATCGTGCGCAGGGCTGTGAAAGTGTCAACAAATTTAGAATCGCCTCAAGAGTGGGCTGGCGTATCTAGAGTTTGCCGGCCACCTGACGAACGCGCATAACTCCGCACCGTTTGATGCTATTCGCATTAACGTAGATAATCATTCCCAAAGGATGGGTTTTGCTGATTTTTTTTCTTGTGTTACATAATGTTAAGGCGGTGATCAATGAATGCTTGAGCGATACAAAAATAACTTTAAAAAAACATTGCTCTTCGATTTCTTTGTAGTTTGCATTTGTTTTTATCAAACAAGTTGCATGTCAATGGCACAAAAGCAGCACCTTATGATAAACGTGTCACGCCGACTTATAAACTATTATATCAGCAATTCAGTCCTAGCCAAATATAAAGCCAAGTAACCTAAATTACAAAAAAACTCTGAGGACACTTGAGCTTCGCCTTTAAGAGTGGAACGCGATAGGGTTATCGGGCACCATTCGCATCACCTTCACATTCGTGTCTGGTGATCTTCCTGCCAGTGAGCAAAAACTGCGTTTGACATGGCCTCGTCAGTAGCGTGTCTGGCTCGCACAAAAAGGGTCGTCGGTTGGGATCCCGCCCAAAATTCCTAAAGATATTCTTAAGGCAAATTTTTTTACTTTATAAAGAGAAATCATTTGAGACATGGGGCGACCTTTAATTCGTATTGCATGTTATGCCATTTAATCACTTTCATTCCACGCATGACGTCACGTTTCACTTGAGCGTTGTGGGTTGTTTGAGATTCCCTGCGCCAGGTCATGTGGCTGTGACGTCATGACCCTATCGACCAATCAGGATTTTCCCGTCACAACACCACCGACGCCCACGCCTACAACACGAGCTCCTTAACGCTATCGCGTTAAAAATTGAAACTGAGGACGCCACTGAAAAAAGGAGGAGGTCACGCGGTAATTGCACCACGCAGTGGCAACAGTCCCAGGAAGAGCCGCTTCAGTTTTAGCAGTATCATCGGTTTCCTCATTAGGCGGCTCTGTTATCAGTTTCGGCCACTACTCACGCATTATTTTTAACCGCGGAGCACATTGTTCGAGGCCGTGTTTATTTGTTGACATGCAAACCTTTTGCTGGATACCCCATTATCCCTATAAAACATAATGAGATCGTTCTAATTGCGCACCTCCTTATCGCGACGGCTTTGCGACCACTATGGTTTATTAAAATGAACATAATCTTTTTGAAATGTACCCTTAATTAAAAATAAATGCGAACAATAAAAGAAAAACTTAAAGTTAAAAAAAGAACGCTTCTGCATTACGCTGGCGCTCTTGCTGCCAACGGATTTTGTCTGCGTGTCGTCTGCTTTCTTTCGCTAGTCGGCTGCACCTTCGGAAGCTGCTCCCGACGCAATCTATCAATGCGAACGCCAAACACACCCCGCTACTGGACTTGGTCGTCGGCGTCACCGCCCGCCGTAGACCGTGGCAAGTTTTTTGGCCCTATTTTTTTACAGAAAAAATGCTACGCCCTGTAATTTTACAAAAGAAAAAAGAAAAACCGACCTGTGAAATACACTTTGGACGAAAAGTTCAGATTGCTACGGGCAGGGGTCGATTTTTACGCTCCATTTTAGATCGAGCCTGGTGACTTGGGTCATTTTATATTCTAGTCATTTTTCAGCACATATATTCCTCAAAGTGAAAACCCCATGCCAGTTTTTTTTTTATTTCTAAATATACTAGTTATTTTACTGCCTCATATTTTATGATTAGAAGCTTTTTTACTAATGTGTTTGATTTTTCATAGTAATTTTCATTTCACAAGGAAAAAAAGAAGGATATTGAAAGCGCTGTCTTGTGGTAGCTTTTTGTTTCGCCAAGCTTTTTTTTTATTCTTGAATTGATATATAGAGGGGTTTACATGATGTTTCAGTGGTGTGAAACGAGCCATAAAAATCAGATCCTGCATGTAGAAAGCTCAATTAAGATTTAACCGAATGGGAATTGTTTCTACAGAAATTTTAAAGCTTAGCTCCCTTCACATGAAAAATAAGAACAAACTGGCCACTGACAATAGCCATCATGTCTGCAAATGACGGAGTTAGCGATGGCTGTAACTCCCGATAGGCACAACAATCAGATGAACGATCGCCTTCTGCTTACTGTGCTTAGAACAAAAGGACGTCACACTTTACAAGTATTGCTAACTCTGCAAGCATGTCCACCGTTGGCCCTGGCAAGCTGGTCTCATTTTTCACAGAAAGGAGGCTAAATGCCTTAGAATTTCAACAGGTAACATGAACATTTGTTTACAGATTGCTGGTGCAATATTTTTTCGTAAAATGGTGATGTTTGCTGTTAAAGCCTGTCTGAAAGTTCTACGAGTGTTGTCTGCATATCCAATCTTCGCAGGCATCATTACCATTTAGATTAGGGTAGGACATGGTGCACCTTGTTTGGCAAAACAGGCTTTGCTTTTTCCAAATAAACGTTACGACTTTTCAGATGTACAGCAATATTTCCACCTTTTAGCTGTGAATGGGAGTGCAATATCTGCGCTATTGAATACCTCCCAGTTCTGAAAAGACACTTTGTGCAACTTTTCAGAAGAGATACCTTTTCAAACAATTTGCACAGTCTGCCTTTCTTGAATAGGGAGCTGTTCAATGCCTCAAACCTTTCACCCCTATTCACAGCTGAAGGTTCTCATTAGTAGTAAATTCGTCTCTAAAAGTGTCAAAATACGTCCGCAAAGGGACGAAAGTTACTCTCTCATTACTATAAAATTCATCTCTAAAAGGGTCAAAATTCATCCTCAAAGGGACGAAATTTTCTTCCTCAGTACAAAAAAATGCATGCACAAAGGAACGAAAGTTACTCCCTCGCTACCGGAAACATTAATCCCTAAAAGTGTCGTCATTGATCATTAAAGAACGAAAGTTGCTCCTCAAATTTTATCAAATTCATCCCTAAAAGTGTCAATAAATGGTCCTCAAAGAGACAAAATTTACTCCCCTGTCACTGTAAATATCATCCCTTTAAGTGGCAAAATTAATCCCCAAAGGGAATGAAAGTTAGCCCCTATTCAAAAAAGTTAGTCCCCAATCAGCACTGTTGATCCTCAACGGGATCAAAGTTACTCCCCCAATTGTAGACACGACGACGCTCAAGGGACCATAATTAATCCCGTGATGCCCTGTTGTAGGAATCAAAAACACTTCTTTTAACGGATCAAAACTTCGACCTAAAGGGATCAATGCAAAGGGACTAAAAGAAAAGGCAGGGACTAAACCGGGGTTTTGCCATTTTGGGGGGATCACTCTTAGTGACATCGATTTAGTAAATAAACAAAGTGCTACTCATTTAATTATAAGAAAGTACGATGTAGAGTGCAACAAGCCCGGTGTCAAGAGCACAGCCACTGCTGACTGCACATGAAACTATTTGGAAGGAATAGTTTCACGTATGAGAAATATTTCTGACAGCTGGGGCCGGGAACGTGAATGTCGTGAGGGCCAAGGCTCTTGACGGCCATTGTTGTCCAGACCTTTATAGACAGCTACCTTTTGTGGCCAGCACGGAAGTTTATGAAAAGTGAAAAGGGAATCACGGTAAGTCTTAACCTGCAAATTGTTGGTACTAGATCGCCCCCCCCCCCCCACTTCCCCACCCTCTTGTAATGCACTTCGTTGAAGTACATTTCAAAATTATTCAAGTGAACTGAACTGAAACGAGAAAATAATTTGCTGTAATTGTTTTGTTAAAATACAAGTACATCTAAATTACTGCTTTCTCTAAAACATCAACTTCATTGGACCAAGCTTATCCGGATACGACAATATGCGGCACAGATGCTTTGGCTGGAAGAGAAACGTGCTGCCTTGGTTTCAGTTCATGTTGACTACAACTGAGCGACTCGTGCAACCGAGCACTGAATGCTAATGTAGCACATCACAATGTAAAGTTTCTGCAACACGAACCCAACACTTTTTGAGGGCGTCCTTTTTAGTGGCTTCAAAACAAAGAGGGGAGGGGGACGCCCCCCCCCCCCCCCATTCACCTCCTTGCTCGAATAGTTCCGACGTCTCGGTTTTTTTTTTTTTTTCACACAATGTGTGAAACGCTAAGCATATCAGTTGTATTACCGACAGGTCCAATAAAACTAAAATAATACATTTATTAGACAAACGCGAAGCAAGTAACGCACAAAACCAGAATATATAAACATGTAGTCAATCTATAAATTTGTACCGCGTAAGCGCTCAAAAAATTATAGATGTTTATCTTTAAAATTGCATCTGCACTTGTAGTGATCATTACAGCAATGTATTCAATTTTGTCCTTTGATAACATATCTTGAGTATTTTTGAATTAGCAAAATGACACACCTTGCAAGGAGGGAAAAAAAGACACTGTACTGGTGGCACATCCGCTTGTACTTGTATCGACACTAAGAAATCATTATAGCCTGCAATAGGAAAATTTTGACAAGTGAACTGAATTGTAGAATCGTCAGGGTGTCAAGTTTAAAAGCATTTATCTAATGAGACGTCAAGTTCAAAAACCAAAGCAGAATACAACAATTATTTATCTTTACTGAGGTAACAAATGCGCCGTTACGTTGCATTAAAAAAACAATTATTGTATATAACCTCGGCGCGGGACAAGAAGACTACCGGTTGGGGTAATCATTAGAACCAACATTAAACCAAGAAAAATAAGAGATAACACTTTTGATTTCTTTCTGCGGTCATCTTCACAATTGGGATCTATAAAAGAGGGGTGTAGGACAAAATGGTCCCGGACAAATTGATCTCTGTCGAAATGGTCCCGAACAAAATTGTCCCAAGCGCAAACCCGGACAAAATGGTCCTGAGTGATTTGTTGACACTCCAGGCGCTCTTTGAAGTTTTAGTGAACTGCTACTCTGAAGCTTTATTTAACATACGTGTAATGTATATTTTTATGTGTTTAAGATTTTTGTGATATATTTGAGGAGACAAGTAAAGACGCCCAAAGGTTCATTTGAGCTCTATTATCGCTGACTCGGCTCCATGGCTTCTTTTCTCATTGTGACTTTAGTAGAACGTAGTATAGGTACGGAAGAAAATTTAAGAAAATTCGTCATTTTCCATAATATTGAATTAGCGCAATGGCCCTGCAAGAAAACGCATGCACATGATTATTCTGACATTATCATGCACGTACAACATATTTATTTTGGCGTGGATGCGATCGTGTATCGCTACTGAGTGATGCACGTTCAAGACCCCAGGCAAGCAGCTGCACTAGCGAAAGTTCTCATCTATAGCTTAAACCAGTGTCGCCTCACAACAAAGGCAGACCGACCTTACATTCTGTAAGCACAAACATCAAATATTTTTCAATTAAAGCATGGGTTTGGGCGAGTTGGTTCATACTGATTTAAAAGGTTAAAAAAACGCAAACAAAACGAGGACAATAAAGGCACAAAGACGGCAGGACGGGCGCTATCACCCCGTCCTGTCGTCTTTGTGCCTCTATTGTCCTTGATTTGTTTGCGCTTGGAGATTTGTGTTTGTCCTATGTCCCCCTTTTTCCCCTTCTCCAGGGATTACTTTAGCCATTCTTGTCTAGCTCGCTTGCACCTCTGCATTTAATTGCATTATAATCATAACCTTAAAATGCAAGCCTTTCACCCTTGTTGGTGTTAGACTGGTGGCGGCTGATAAAACTTGTCTGCTCTACCTACGTCTAACCCTTGGTTAGCTGAATTTGTAGGGCACTCTTCTGGAAATGGAGAGGTCCCGGGTTCGATACCCGGACCAGGTGGATTTTTTCGGTCGCGCACCAGTCACCAGCTGTGTTTGGAGATTTTTGCTTTTCCTTTGTCCCCCTTGTTCCCCTTCTACAGGGATTACATTCGCCGGCGCTTTTTAACCTTTAAATATTTTTCCTTTGTGATGGCGTGTCATAGAACAACGTTTTTTTTCTCAGGCTGATTACGTCAAATATTATAGACAGAACATTTCATAAATGAATTTATATATTTTATTTTTTTCCCTTCTTGGCACAACTACTGGCTTGCAATGTGTTCGGAATTGAATATGTGAACTTTAAAATGGTTAGCGTTTCATGACTTAAGTATTCAGCAAAACATTATTGTTCTATGTACAATTTGCAGCAAGTGAAAACAATCGACTAACCCCCGAATTACAAGCGAATTAGGCCTCAAAGTTTGCCTGGAACTACTTTGCCTTGCTTTGTGCTTAGGGCCATTTTGTCCGGGGCCATATTGAGTGGGACCATTATGTGCGGGGCCATTTTGACCGGCACCAATTTGTCCGGGACCATTTTGTCCGGATGCAATAAAAAATAACTTAAGTGCTTGACGACGTCCTATCCTGCACTTGCACAGACCGGGAAGTACCGACAAAAAGAGAAAATACAGTGCGCGAATTAGGAAAATGTGGTAAATCCTCAATCAAATAAACTTCTTCTCCAATCAGTCTCTCGGATATGCTTACATCTATTGATAATTTTCGATGGGTAAGGGGAGTGCTTCGCCTCCACGAAGCTGCCAAAGTGACAGACGCTTGCTATGTGTCTCAGCAATTGACACCGGACAAAAGGAAGGGTCTTGTGTGAGATTCTTGCACCTCAAGGCAAAATGTTTCTTCTAAAATTCAAGAAACAAGACCACACTGTCTTAGTCCAGGGTGTTATACAAGACGGCGGGACGAAGGAACCGGGACGTCTCCGCCTGCTGTGATTGGCCAGCACCACTCCGCTGACCAATCCCAGCAGGCGGCGATTTCCTGGTCCCTTCGTCCCGCCTTCTTGCATAGCACACCTGGTGAAACTATTCGTACTTACGAAAATGGAAGGAAAAATATTCATTTTGTGTCCACCTCTCATAACTCCGACGTCGATGTTTCAGATACCGGAAACGTTTAATGATATATGGTACCTCCTTGGAGAAAAATACCCTTGCGTGTGCAATACCCTTGTCCATGCCACCCATAACAAATAAAAAAGAAAAAAATGTTGACGTTTTTATGTTTTTTGTTGCCTGTGTTAGGTTCTTATGGTCTACACTACCTCACTTTCACCCAGTAAATCAGAACGTCATTATTGCACGCCTCATAGCGTTTTTTTTTCGCGCTTACGTCCTACTATAGAGGAACTTATATAGTTATAAAAAGACACTTATCTATTGGCGAAGAACTTACGTCAATGAAAGAGAGAGAGAGAGAGAGAGAGACAGACCTGAAGACCCATATCTTGCGCAAGCACATAGCTATCGTTTACATAAGTCGGCTGTTTTTTTGACGCAATGTGCTACGACAGCAACAAAGGAGAGGATGCGAGGGAAAGAGGGTGCAGGGCAACAAGTTAAACACTGCTTTCCTGTGTTAACAGATACTGGCTTTCATGTCACGTAGGTGCTGACGCCTGCCAGAGGAATTTCTGACATTGGCGAACGGAGATGTGAAATCTGTCTAGTGAATTTGGACATCTCCGAGATTTGCCCAATAGGCGCCATCGCGTGTAGTATAGAGCAGAGCAACGTCTAAGGGTGCTCTCATTCCTGTTCCGACTTTCCTCAAAATGAACGACGCAGTCTTGACGTCCCAGTTCTTTATCTACGGATGTCTCGTAGCAACGTTTGTTTGGATTTTGGGGACCTACTACAGGAAAGACTCTTTCTGAGATACAGAAAAAGGTAAGTCTCAAAGTCAACATCAGCTGATTTTTATGATTACGGGGGCCGTAGCACAACTTAAAAACAACTAATTATGCTCTTCATAGTTACTGCATTGGGTTCGTGAGAATGTGGCATGAGTTATCACCACAAATCCTAGGTGTTAGGTATCACAACTAGCGTTGTCGCATTTATTAAAGGAAACTTAATTCTCCAAAAAATACAAGAAAATTTATATTATAATCTTTATTGCTGAATATGCCTTTCGCTCCGCCGAAGGAAGTCTTTGTTGTGACACAATTCAGAAACATTTCATTTTATATTACCTATATTATTTTATGTTACCAACTTTCGAAAACTTCCCAGTTCGCTCGGAAGATGCGTCAACCCGGTAAATTGCTTTGTTAAGTGATTAGGATTAGTCAGAGTTCCCGGAAGGTTTTTGTTCTTGTGTAATTTTTTTCTTCAGTGCACTGTTTGATCTGCTGACATACACAGATATGTTCGTTCATTGAATTGGCCGCTGACTTCGGGTTTCCACGGCGCGTCTTGTATTTTTGTGACCGTACATTCTTTCTGAAACTTCGCCGGTCCTAATCACAACTAGACACGAAGGATTGATACTCGTGACTCTTAACTGAGGACAGAGAGTCATGTCATTTTAATTTTTCTTCTTCAATGTGCATAACAGTGCACCTCGCCCATTTTACTTAAATGAGTTTGTCCTTTCAGAAGAAGCCAGTGTTGCAACGATATATTCGCGACGAAACGCAGCCCGTTTTTCCAAACGGGTGGATCCCGCTTCGCTCTCGTCCGAGCTGGGAATCAACAAAGTGAAGTCCCTAAATGCGATCGGTGAGTGAGTTTGCACAAAAAATATATATATATTTCGTAAAATTTATTTTGCCATCTTTTCTTCGATCAGACCAGAGACCACGAGCAAGCTAGCTCTTCACAACCATTTTCTCGAGTACAGCAACTTCAGTGCGACTACGATTCCTAGAGCGTGTTCTCGAGTGGCGCGTTTACCATGTTTATCTTTCGTCCCTTCGTTTCTCGGCTGTTTAAGTCTTAACTGTGGTATGCAACGAATCGCAGCGATCATGGCGGTGGCACAGGACCATGGGGATACTGTAGGTCTGCAGCCTGCGGCGAGTTGACAAGAACTTTGGCTGTCTAGGGCTGGAGTAGTCCTGTAACGCTAGCGACAACAGCGTTCACTCGCCTACTTCAACGTTTGTGCGATCAGTCACCAGGATTGCGTTCTCCTGTGGCTCCTGTGAGAATTCATCGTGATGACGTGTCTACGAAGGTGTATTACCACGTTTATATTTCGCGCATAATTTCAAATAACGACACAATTTTTAGGTCATTCAAGATTTTTAGTCTTTATTGGGGCATTATTAACTTCTAATTTCATTTGTAACAAGGAAAAGGTGCGCGTGACAGTATGAGATATGCTAGGGGTTCGCACGATCTATTCGAAAATCAACAATTATACAGGCTGGCCTATACTGCTAGCTAAATGATTCGCTGTTCGATAGCAAAGAAGTGAAAAAATATGTGGTTATATGTATGTAGACAAAAAAAACACCCGAACTCGAGGGATTTTTTTTGGCGGCGTTGCGCCCTTGAGTACTCATGTCAGCAGAGCATCGGTGCCTGGTTCATGCAATCTTTGTGAGTACTGCATAAGTTTGGAAGATATGAACCTGGTAAAAGATCACCCTTCCCCGGTGCCTGGACGCACACTTCCTCGCGTTGAAGATATACCGAATCACTATACTCTGTTTCACCTCATATTCATGTACCGCAGGGAAATCTACAAGTGTAAGTACTTTGCTCAAGGTCGCACCTGACAGACATGCAGGAACTTTAGTGCCGCTGGTGCAACGGCCAAAACTATTAGCTCGACTTCCAGCCTTCCGGCGGTACATATCTTAGGTGAAAGGGATTATATGAACACAGGCTAATGGAGGGCCGATTACGTCACCGGCACTTTGAGACATGGTGACCTTGCTAAAGATGCCGATCCTAGGGTCCCGCAATAAAATATTTTTTTAACGAAAACAAAGAGGTTAATAAAGAACTAGTTTTGTATATATACTATATCAAAGAAGATAAATTTCTGGTGGTATAGTTGTCGCAGATTTTATTGTTATGTGTCATGACTCTACCTTACCCACGGCCTCTTGATCCCTGCCGCTTTGGTACGGCCTGCCGCTTTACCAACAGAAGTATAAAAACAGTGATCCACCCGAGTTTTCTAAGCTCGTTGCTGGAGGAGTGCATCAACGGTCACGAGCAATTCCTTTGCGTGGATTGGGCCTCGCGCCACTCCCACTCATTTTCCGCCAGTCACCGCTGCGGGCGACAGGCGCGACCGAGCGCGTCGCTGTGATCGGCCTTTCAGGATTGGCCACACTCTCACTCCTAGTAGTAACATCACAAATAGGAACCTCGATACGAATGCAGAAAGGTTCAATTAAACACAGCTGGAATTTTATTTCCCCAAAAGTGGTAAATAACACAGTAAAAAAAGAAAAGAAAACGAGACGAAGAAATTGAACAACCTCTATAAACAACTGAAGAAAATGAAGGAAATTGTTATTACCCAAACTATCATCATTAATCACCAAAGTTTGTAAAACGTCAAGGACAGTGTCACTAAGTTTGATATTCATTTTTTTAAAGGGGGTGTTTCGTTTCTTCCCCTTCATTGTTATTTTTGTCACGGTGCCTGTTTAAGTATTTTTTTTTCTTTTAAATAAAATGTTCAGCTGTAAAACACCTTTCAATGATTGCGTCGTTTTTTGTTTTTTTTAACTTGCAGTGTCGGGGTTTATGCTATGTCCAATTTATGTCAGATTAATAATTTAGTCCCATGTTCCAGTGAAACAAAACATCAACAACTGCCGGATGGACAAAACAACATACTTTTCGCGTAAACGTCGCTAAAATATTAAGCGGAGCAAAAAACGAGCCATCCGGGTTAAGTTCTTATTTAGAACACTTTTTGTTCACGTTCCGGCCATTAAGACTTGCGGCAAAAGAGCGCAAGTACGCATCTGGTTGGCACCCACGCCACCGCTCCGTTCCAGACAATAAAATTCGTCTGCTATGGTCACCGCACGCGAACGGAGTGTCGCAACGCTGCGTTCGCGTGGCTGGCAACGCGAACCAGCTCCAGTCGCACCATCTTCCATATTGTGTCTCGCTACCAACGCGTTCCGCCAATGGTCCGCCAGGTGACCGCTTTGCGTTCTCAACGTTGATTTTCACCACGGCGCGTCCGACTTCGGCCAGCGTTGCAGCGTTCACGTTATTAGACGATATTCGGAACATGACGTCTGCCATTGCTGGCTTCAGACGCTGCGTTCACACGTTTCTCTATAAAAAAATGCGAGTTGTTTCCACGGTGACGTTTAGCAGTGCCACTGATCTATTGCAGTAGGCTGGATCGCGGATCGAGGTTTGACTTTGGCTTGGGTTGAGTGGCACCACCAGCGAACATTGCCTGACACCAGAAAGTGCATTGAACCTTACGGGATAAACATGAAAAAGTGAGATTTATTTCAACTGTATTATGTTCTGTCTTACTATTTCGGCAAAACACCATACATATTTATTCACGAGACGCTCAGCGCAAGCTTCAAAAAGTTTATCTTTAGTAACTTCCTCCCATAGACTTGCCTGTCTTGCCTGGTGTCAAGCAACATCCGCCGTTGTTGCCACCGTCGGTGGCTAGTTTGTAGAGAGGGTCCATTTGAAGCCATGGGGAACGTTTGACATTTAATGGCGGGCAGGCTCCGCCGGAGGCTGGTCACAAGTGCGCATGCGCTGCGTTTCCGCGCGGCAAGGAGGAAAGCCGGTGGAACGGCGGAGAAGCCCGCAGACGGACAACGCGTTCGGACCTCGTCGGAGCTTGTATTGCAAACGCGGCCCATAATCACGTGGGCCTGTGGCGTAGGTAGGGGGATTCGAGGGTCAAATCCCCCCTCCCCCGAAACGCTCAAGCTGCCCCCCCCCCCCCCCCGAAGTGGGCCTGCTCGCTACTCCTGCTCACGCAGTCGGTCTTGCATGGGGCACGGATCAAAGCTGCAGCGCGGACTATACGCTTTCGAAAGGAATGTTTGTGGGGTAGAAAATGTTCTTTATAAATAAAATAGTCAATTATGCTTCATTCATACTTATTTTATGGGATGCGAAACTTGATCTCAGATATATAGAAAACGGAAATTCCGAAACATTTGTGAGGTGAAGGATGGCGATTTCAAGGCAAAGTATAACAAACTATCGTCACTGAAATACATCGTTATATCAAACTAAAATGGATATAATAAAACGCACACATGGCGATAATATAAAACAATGTCAGTGATGTAAGGAAAAATAAATGAATTGTAAAAACAATTGCACTGTAAGCAATGGGTGGCGCTGCACTCGCGCCCACCTTGTGTACTGATCAGAATTACGTGTTTTCGACTAGAAATTACGGCGAATAAAAAAGGAACTGTAACTAGTTATTTCAGAAAGCAATTTACAGGCTCTCTTGATCATTTCATTTATGCCAAGTGCCTACATATTAAAATGCAGCCGCCTGCGCGTTCACGGCAAAGAATATCCAGGATGTCCACCGCTTGAACTTCAATGTCGCGGTGAACATTCAAAAGCACTAGACCGAGCAGTCGCTCATTCGAAGTGGACGCTCTCAGGTATGTTTTCAACCGCCGTAGTGAAGAGAACAAGCGCTCAGCTTCCGCCGTTGTTACGCGCAGAGTCGCTAGGATGTTGACGAGACGAAAGACGTTTGGAAATAGAGCCTCCGGACTGAAGGCGACCGCCTGTAACGCAGACATGACGGGCGTTTCATATTGCCGCGAGCGCAGCTGACTAAGTAGGCAGCGCGCTCGTGGCCTAACGGTTATCGCGCGTGCCTTCCGCGCAGAAAGCCCAGGGTTCGATCCCTGGGAGCGGCGCGTCTTTTATTTATTCTTCCAATTTAGATTTCTGGTAATTTCGAGAACCGTGTTGCTCGTTCTAGGTTAGAATGTTCTGCGCGCCGAATGTTCCAGGACGAATGTTCCAGAATCCCACGCGTGCATAAAAGGGGCTCCAGCGTAACCAGCCGGTCTCAGTTTCGCCCCAGCGTTCGATCCTGCTGCTTTCGCCGCCTTCGACGCCCGCGACGCTCTGCTGTTATCTTTCTGTTTCCTTCTTTATTTTTGGGCACAAGTTCGCCCCATTAAACGTTTCAGTTTTCTCAGTTATCCCTTTGTTTTGTCACCTCGTCATTCGTGACATGTTGGTGGAGGTGCTGGGTAGTGCATTTTATGCCCGTTGAGCGTACCCCTCCGAAGACATCCCGTCCAAAAGAGGTGCTCAACCCCGGAAGGTTACCCATCGCAGAAGACACCGACGCCCGAGCAAGCCGCCATTCCGAAGTCCAACTCCCGGGATCCGGACTCCTGCTGTGCAAGCCGAAGAAGAACATTCCGACGATGACCACCCCACCCGTCGTCGTCCTGCCCGTCGCTCCGCGGACGCCGACTCCCTTCCTCGGCGAGAGCTACGAAGACGTCGAAGACTGGATCAACCAGTACGAGCGCGTCGCTCGCCACAACGGGTGGAGTGACGAACAGCGCCTGCAGAACCTCTATTTCTCGCTTGAAGGAACTGCAAGGCGCTGGTTCGAAAACCACGAAGCTTACTTGACTTCATGGGAGCTTTGCAAGAACGAGCTGACGCGAACATTCGTCAATCAACATCGAAGAGAGAGGGCCGAAGATTTGCTGCAATCCAGGACCCAGGGTCCCAATGAGAGCGTCACGAGTTTCGTAGAAGACGTCCTGCGCCTGAGCTCCCGCGCCGACCCTCACGCCACCGAGGCAAAGAAGCTGCGTATTCTGATGCGCGGCGTGAAGGACGACATTTTCGGGGGACTCGTACGCAACCCACCGACAACCGTTCAAGAATTCGTCAACGAGGCGACGAACATGGAGCGTGCCATACTTGCAAGGGCAACCCACTACCAGCGGCATCCCGGCGTAGCCTCCCCCTCGCCATCGGTATTCGACCATGGCTCCAGCCTGACTGAAATTCGCGAGATAATACGCGACGTCGTCCGAGAAGAGCTCAGGAAGCTCCTGCCTGCTGCCAACCAACCGGCTTCGCTGTCAATAGCCGAAGCTGTCCGCGAAGAAGTTCAGCGGGCAATCCAACCGGAGGCTCCTGCCACCGTAGCAGCACCAGGGGAGCCCGCTGTCACCTATGCCGCAATGGTCCGACGAGCCCCATCATCCCCGCGTCCGTACGTGGTGACTCCCCGACGTGAACCTCCAGCGCCGCAGTATTCCCGACGCCAGGACGATCGGGCGCACGTCCGCCCAGAACCAGCTGCGCCAAGGAAGACCGACGTGTGGAGGACGGCCGACCGACGCCCGCTGTGTTACCACTGCGGGGAAGCTGATCATGTGTACCGCCGATGCCCATACCGACGACTCGGGCTGCGCGGGTTCCACCCGAACGATCCGCGCCCCCGTTTTGGTGAACGCCCTCGGGAAATCGACGAGTACCTGCGACGACCCCAGTCCCCCGAGCCTGAATCCCGCCGAGAGTTCCGGTCGCCGTCGCCACGACGTCCAGCGTCGCCGATGCACCGACCCCGACGTGAAAGCCTGTCGCCCCTCGCTCCTCGCCGGGGAAACTAGGCGCGGCAACCCCTGGAGGTGGTGTTGCCGAAGATGACAGACGGAAACATCCTCCACGAACGTCGGAGGGCCCCCACTCTAACGACGCCGCACGTAAAAACGACGCTCCTGCGACGGTAAAGAATAACCTAAACGTCGTTATCGATGGCCACGACGCGTCGGCTCTCGTCGACACCAGAGCAGACTACTCCGTCCTGAGTGGGAGGCTCTCCCAACGCCTTCGGAAAGTGACAACGCCGTGGGATGGCCCACAGATACGAACTGCCGGTGGGCACCTCATCACACCAGTCGGGAGGTGCACCGCTCGCGTCGAGATTCAGGGTGAGACATGTCCGGTGAAGTTCGTTGTTCTACGAGACTGTGCAAGAGACGTTATACTCGGCATGGACTTTCTCTGCGAATACGGCGCCGTCATCGACCTGGAAGCCAACCAGCTGACACTGCGGAAACCTGTTGTGACGTCCGGGGATCAGGAAACAGCATCGGCCACCTCAGCCACAGCACGCGTATTGTCCGAGCACGTGAACTTGCCACCGCGCTCGAGTGTGCTGGTGCCTGTCGGAACCGAAACAGCAATCTGCGGAGACGCCCTACTGGAAGGTAATGTTCAGCTGCTCCTAGGTAGAGGGATTGGTGTCGCCAGAGGCGTAACAAAGCTCCAAGATGGACGCACCGCTGTCCTTGTAACGAACTTCCGACAAGAGGCTCAGCACCTTACAAAATGTACCACCGTGGGACACATCGAGGAGCTCCAGGACTCAGCAGCAATCACCGGAATATCTGAAGACTCCACTTCGTCGCAACGCGAGACAGCGTCATCCTTTGATCTCGACATCGACCCAACCCTCCCCCTTTCCCACCGACGACAGCTGACTGACCTCCTCGCCGAGTTCTGTGAGTGCTTTGCCACGTCATCAAACGTACGCCAGACGACGATTGCGAAGCATCGAATAGTTACTGATGACGACGCCCTTCCTGTACATCGACCGCCGTACCGAGTTTCCGTGAAAGAAAGGGAAGTCATCCAGAAACAAGTTCAGGAAATGATTGATGACGACATCGTCCAGCCCTCAAACAGTCCGTGGGCTTCCCCAGTAGTCCTGGTGAAGAAAAAAGACGGAACCCTGAGGTTCTGCGTGGACTATCGCCGGCTAAACGCAGTAACAAAAAAGGACGTCTACCCGCTGCCACGCATCGACGACACTCTGGACCGACTGCGCCACGCCCGATACTTTTCGTCGATGGACCTGAAAAGTGGGTACTGGCAGATAGAGGTCGACGAACGGGATCGGGAGAAAACTGCCTTCGTCACGCCGGACGGACTGTACGAATTTAAAGTGATGCCATTCGGACTGTGCACCGCACCGGCGACCTTCCAGCGCGTAATGGACACCGTCCTATCCGGCTTGAAATGGCAAAGCTGTCTCGTTTACCTCGACGACGTCGTGGTATTCGCAAGCGACTTCGACGAGCACCTGAGACGTCTGCGAGCCGTGCTACAGGCTATCCAGAGTGCTGGACTGACACTAACGCCATCAAAATGTCGGTTTGCTTACGGCAAGCTCAAATTCCTGGGCCATGTCGTGAGTGCTCAGGGTGTAAGCCCAGACCCTGACAAGACATCCGCTATCGCCGACTTTCCGAAGCCCTCAGACAAGAAAGCCGTACGAAGATTTCTTGGGCTGTGCGCTTACTACAGACGTTTCGTTCGCGATTTCGCCAAGGTTTCTGCACCGCTCACGCATCTGACGAAGAACGACGTGGACTTCCGGTGGGGGAGGCACAAGAACAAGCGTTCAACGAACTGAAGGAAAGACTCCAATCGCCCCCTATCCTCGGACACTTCGATTCATCAGCAGAAACCGAAGTTCACACGGACGCCAGCAACGCCGGGCTCGGCGCGGTACTCGTCCAAAGACAAGATGGAGCAGAGAGGGTGGTCGCTTACGCAAGCCGGGCGCTGTCGAAGGCAGAGCAAAATTACTCAACGACCGACAAGGAATGCCTCGCTGTCGTCTGGGCATTAACCAAGTTCCGCCCGTACCTGTATGGAATCCCGTTCCGCGTCGTCACGGACCACCACGCTCTCTGTTGGCTCGCCAACCTTAAGGACCCGTCAGGACGCCTCGCTCGCTGGAGCCTTCGACTGCAAGAATTTGACGTAACCATTGTGCATAAGTCTGGCCGCAAGCATAACGACGCCGACTGTTTGTCTAGGGCCCCAGTCGAATCTCCTCCTGACAGCACCGACGACGAGGACGATGCCCGTTTTCTCGGCGCAGTTACAGATGCCGACATGAGAGCACTCCAACGCGACGACCCGGAACTTCGCGCCGTGATCGACTACCTCGAAGGTCAAGGAAGTTCAGCTCCACAAGTCTTTGCCCGAGACTTGTCAAGCTTCGTTCTGCGGCAAGGCGTGCTCTTCAAATAGAACTTCGGAACCAGCGACCCTGCCTGGCTGCTGGTTGTTCCTGCCAGCCTGCGAGAAGAAATCCTTCAAGCATGCCACGACGACCCGACGGCTGGACACCTTGGCTACAGCAGGACGCTCGCCCGGATTCGTGACAAATACTACTGGCCGAGACTTCCGAAAACCGTCCATCTGTACACACGATCGTGCCATGAGTGCCAACGACGTAAGAAGCCTCCGACGAAGCCAGCAGGGCTCCTGCAGCCGATATCTGCCCCGACTACTCCCTTCCAGCAGGTCGGAATGGACTTACTTGGGCCGTTCCCAACATCGACGCAAGGAAACCGGTGGATTATTGTCGCGACCGATTATCTTACACGATACGCCGAGACGAAAGCCCTTCCAGCGGGCACAGCGGTTGAAGTTGCAAAGTTTTTCGTCGAGTCCATTCTCCTTCGACACGGCGCACCTGAAGTGCTGATCACTGATCGAGGATCATCTTTCATGGCCCAGCTGATGCAAGAAATCCTTCGTCTCAGCCACACCAGCCATCGTCGCACCACGGCGTACCACCCGCAGACCAACGGGCTGACGGAGAGACTCAACAAGACCATCGCCGACATGATCTCCATTTACGTCGACGTGGAGCACAAGACATGGGACGAGGTGTTGCCGTACGTTACGTTCGCGTACAACACAGCGGTTCAAGAAACCACCGGAATGACGCCGTTCCAACTGGTGCACGGCCGGACGGTTACCACGATGCTCGACACCATGCTGCCTCACATGCCTACCGATGACGGCAACGACGACGCTCAACTGATCTCTCAACGCGCCGAGGAAGCTCGTCAACTGGCAAGAATCAAGATTCAAGACCAACAGCGAGTCGACGCACGCCGGTATAACCTTCGTCGCCGGGACGTCCACTTTCAACCCGGAGACCGGGTATGGGTATACGGACACCGATTCGACGCCGCGGTCTCAGCGAGAAGCTTCTCAAGCGCTACTTCGGACCCTACAAAATCATCCGACGCCTCGGCGATCTGAACTACGAAGTTCCACCCGACGGAACGCGCCCATCCGCAAGACGCCAGCCACGACCCGAGGTGGTGCACGTCGTCCGGCTCAAGCCGTACTACGAACGATAGAACTTTGGACTCTCGTCAAAGAGTGAACTGTGAACTGTGAACTGAGAACTGTGGCTCGCGACTCTGCTATCTTTTTGTTGTGTATTTATGTTTTACTTTTGTGCTGCATCGGGACGATGCACTTTTTTAAAGGGGGAATAATGCCGCGAGCGCAGCTGACTAAGTAGGCAGCGCGCTCGTGGCCTAACGGTTATCGCGCGTGCCTTCCGCGCAGAAAGCCCAGGGTTCGATCCCTGGGAGCGGCGCGTCTTTTATTTATTCTTCCAATTTAGATTTCTGGTAATTTCGAGAACCGTGTTGCTCGTTCTAGGTTAGAATGTTCTGCGCGCCGAATGTTCCAGGACGAATGTTCCAGAATCCCACGCGTGCACAAAAGGGGCTCAGCGTAACCAGCCGGTCTCAGTTTCGCCCCAGCGTTCGATCCTGCTGCTTCGCCGCCTTCGACGCCAGCGACGCTCTGCTGTTATCTTTTGTTTCCTTTTATTTTTGGGCACAAGTTCGCCCCATTAAACGTTTCAGTTTTCTCAGTTATCCCTTTGTTTTGTCACCTCGTCATTCGTGACAATATTTCTCCCTCTTTCATTGGACGCCAAAAATTTTCCTATTTTGAGCGAAGTTTCTCTCACTTCGTGAAATTTCCCTCCATCGAGACGCCCGTCTCGATGGTCGCTCACAGACGCGATGAATTCCGTCTTGCTTTCTGCTTTGCCTGTCGAGATGGCATCCGATGCAATTCGTTATTAGATCAATCTTTTCCGTGCACGGAACATCAGAAACTCTGAAGAGCCCTCATACTCGCACTACGCATAGGCGCAAGGGTATTCAAGTTTGTTTTCATATTCGGCGTGAGGTTTGCGTGTTTGTTCGTGGTGTGTGATGTCATTTCTCCGAGGGACGGAACGACGAGTTCGGATTGACGACTTCTCATCGCCCCGAGGATATGCCACTGCTGTCTTTGGACCACACTGCAAGATAAAGCGGCCTAGCAAAAATAAACTATATTTTCTTCGGCATCATGTTCTGTCGCAAGAATTTGTTAATCCTTTAATAGATAATGGATTCTGGTTTTGTGATGGCTCAGAATTACCCTGCCTCTATATATGGGCCCCTAGTGTTTGTGAGAGGACAGCTGCACTACTTTTTCAGCGCCGAGATTTTTTTTTTTTGCTGTTGTTGCTTAATTTTTTGTGACAGTATAGCCTGCCGGTAACAGCCAGGCGGCGCCAGGTTATACCATAGCCTCGGCGTAAGTTGGCCAGGTGTGAACGATAAGCCCCCTATTGCGTGCCGACGGCTTCGATATCCGCTACGTATACGAGTGCAGCGCACACATATTGGAGCGGGATGCAGCGAAAAGCCTGATACTTCTTGGCAGTAAAAGCGCACTCCGGTAATACGTAGTCACGTTCTGATTGGCCCGCCAGGCCGCGGCTTCCACCGTACTTGCATGTTATGTGATCACGGCTTCCTGGCCTACACAGTATTTCTTGCTTCAGACACTGGGGTATAGTGGCGCCATCATAGTAATAGCTCACGTTTGAACAATGCAGCTGCCACTCCCAGGCATACCCAATATTCCTTGCTTCAGTCGCTAGATAGCGCCAAACCAAACAACATTGCAGGTTGCCTATATACCAGCGTTCGAAATCCTAGCCCCCGGCACTAAAAATGTGAAATACTAATCTCAAGCGCAAGCTCTTTTGAAGAGAGGGCTGTGCATAAAACAAGGTTTTTGCTCTTTACAGCACTCTTTGCATTGGTGTTGTTCTTGGAGCTTCGTGACTATGCCTTTCCGACGTTCTTGCACTACGATATGTGTGAAGATTTCTAAAAAAAAGGATGCCCGCAAAACGTGCAGCCCCCCCCCCCCCCCGCCCCCTTTACCCTGTCGTTGCGTCAGCATAAACAAACTTGGCGGCACCCATGGAACACAGCAGACACTGGTCTATTCTATAGACCATTCCATTTAGCGCTCCCTGGGCGGCACCATTTTGTTCGACAGCAGCGCCCTCTCCATACATCCGGGAAATTCAGCGGGTTCAGCGGGGCAAAACGAGAAAGAGAGCACGCGCCCGACTCCGCTAGCAGACGACAAACCGGGAGGTTGCCATTCTCCATCTTTGGGCTGTACCGGCAGGCTGTACGGAACATCGAACTCTCGCTCGTGGCTGCCGTTGTGAAGTGGTTCGCGTTCTTAGAATAGTTATGGCTACTCCAAAATCAGTCTATAGCTCCCTGTTGTTCTATTTCGTTAAATGATCAACTAGCATATCTTTTTTACGCTGCTTAAATAGCAGTTGAGTGAGCCGGCAGTACTACCTTCAACTACTGCGTGTATTGCGGCAGGAGAGCACGTTTTTATGTATTATGTCAGACTTCCACTGATGGTCGCTAAAGGCCTACACCAGTACGAACTTGGTATAGTAAAAAAGGTACAGCAACCAGATTTACTTTTCGCCGGAGAGACCGGCCAATCTGACACAGTTTTCTCTATTTTTTTTTATTTGCACGCAGGTAACAGCGCAATTGGACCCTGTTAGTTTTTTTTAAATCTAGCATAGTATTACACGATAACTGGCATACCAAAATCTGCGCCTGTGCGCTTGAAATTTCCAAAATGACGCGATTTTAAACAGAGTTTGCACACCAGCCGGATGCTGTCTACAGCCCACTCGGCGGAGCAGACGACATGCGGGGTGAGAGGGAGAGGGCATTTTTTTTCTCCATTACTCTCTCTGCTATGACCCTAATGGAACGGTCTATTCGCGTCTCCAGCTCGTTGCTTGCCCTCCCGCGGCGGAAACGGGAAGCGCTGTAGTGAGGGTCCCCCGATTCTCCTGCTCAGCGGGCACGGCGGAACTGCTCGCAATCATGGCTCGCTAAATGTCGTTTCCGAATGCAAACAACAGTCTTCACTGTCCCAACGTGGTGCTGCAGCCGGTATGGGATTGTACCTTATGTTTACTAGAAAGTTTGAGTATTGCGTATAGAAGTAAACGCAAGCGCTGTGCGTTTGCGCTATAGGGTGGCCTGCTCCACGTTGCGTGTGCGCATCGTTGCCACGCTGCGATTCTAAACCGCGATTTCGGGCTCCGTGCGCGCGCAGCGTGGAACATGCAAAGCTAACGCAAACACACAGCGTTTGCATTCGCTCGTATATGCAATACTAAAACTCACTACTGTTTCACCGTTTTCCGATACCAGCGAAACGTGCTGCAGTGAGCAGACGCGAGAGCAGGTTGGCGTTCCTTCGAACTGGAAAGGCTGAGGATGGCAAAACGACGGCGAGCAGATACGAAAGGAAATGAATGTTAAAAAAGAGTAATAATTAAAAAAAAAATTATTTTCTGGGGGGGGGGGGGGATTTGGTCTGGAAGGATATTGGCGGCGACTTTGGAAGTTTTGCCGATTGTCAAAAGTCGCTCCTTGGTAGCATCCTCAATTAATCTATTTTTACATGAATTTCGCACATTAGCTAGGATGCTGTCATTGATTTTAGACTTTATTTATTTTATAACTTGGTAATTCAAAATGCTGTAATTGGCACCAGTTATGATGATTAATACACTTTAGATTGTCATACTTGTTCGCGCGTTTAAAATTAGATCATAAGCAACTAATTCTTTTAGAGCTTCAAAATTGCGAATTAAGATATCTTAATATTAATATTTATATTATTATTAATACAAATCGCGCCAATGTATGCCCCCAATTAACGCTACGGTCACAAAAATACGCCATTTACCCAAAATCGTCTTTTCTGAAAGCTGTCATTTTGTTTTCTTTTTAGCACATGAAGACCTCTGACATCGTTATCAAGATAGACAAACAGTCAAACACTGGATGCAATATAAACTCATATGCGTCACGCGTTGCTTTAAAAAACGCACACTTCAGCTACCTGACTCGGATTCCGTCTTTGAATTTTTCTAGTGGGAACAGCGGATTTATTCTGTTATTGTTGTGCTGGGAAAGATATTAAAACAATTAATCATCTAAATACCCAAAAAACCATTGAAAGGCCCGCAGTTCATTGTTTCACGTGAGAATTATGTGAGCGAGAAAAGACAGCAAGAGAGCACAAATATCAGCACTGAATGTTTACAACTACAGCATTCTATGTTACCGCTAAGGTGTATGAAAGACCCTGTCTTTAAAGAGGCGAAGGTTTCCGCGAACAACTTCTGTAACTATATAATTATGGTGTGAGACAGATTTTGAGTTATGAAAGAATCTGAAATGAAGACGGATACCGAGAAAAAAATTCAAAATAAAGGTTAGTTTCGGTTTTGCTCCGGAATTAAAACGTACCTCCTGGCCTAAATATTACGCTAAATACCGTTTTTGTTTTCAGGATAAAGAGGTGACCTGCGCTCATAACACCCTAGCTTCCTCGTATTATCAGAAATAATTTGTGGCGCTCAGTGAAGCCAGCAAGCTAGACAGGCTCAGCAGCAGCACTCATCTCCGACCCTCACTAAACCGGCCATTTTGGAAAACGAGTGGCGCCACCTATAGTGAATTGGAGTCGCGAATAGCCATCCTTGTGTTTTGTCTGGCCTTCACGCGTTGCTAATGCAGTGCTACCTCAAAACGCGGAGAGGGGAGTTGTGCGCTGCGGGCAAGCTTTTAAGGGGACACACCCCTGGGAGGGTCAACTTTTTAACCCTTGGATTAATATAAACGAAATTTACAGGGTAGGCTGGTGGTCATGCTAGAAGGTGCATAACGAAATTCCTGGTCTATCGGTTAAATCGGAAGTAAATTACAGCAACTTCTATCAGTAACACATCTACATTGTTTAGTTAATCTATAGTCGGAAAACTGTCACAATATTTAAGATCTTTTCTTTGCTACATATGCAGCAGAATGCCTAGGGGTGCGGCTATAAAAAGTATTTTGTAATAAGTCATTTATTTCTATAAAGTTTCTCTTCTGCAATAAAGGTAAACTTTTTTGGTCTTCTGTTTCTTTGATAAAATGTCAACATCCTTTTTTTTATAAAAGACATCCGTAAAGTGACAAAACAATTCTATAGGCGCATTTCTTAATAAATTTCAGTTCGGAAAAGTGAAAAACGAGCCTTCCCTGTATTTCTTTTATCAAACGATAGATTGACTAATATGGTATTTATACGAAAAAGTGGAACGGAGAGAAATTCGTTCAAAGTGCTCCAAACTAAGCCTTTTTTTAACTTCAATGGACAGAAAATAATTTATGACAAAATAAATTAACAATACAATGCAGTGTAAACTAATTAAGCTTTCTTGCAATGCTCTGTGGATGTTGGTGGATGAAAATATGTCATTTTTCAAAATCAACTTCTTTTGCAGAATCTTTTTTCTGTGTAGTGCCCCCCCCCCCCACCCCTTAAGGTTGGTGGGCCGCAACTACGACCCCAGTAGAACAGTGAGCCACCACGCCCATATTCCTGTAAATGAAGCCTGCTCCTTTTTTCAGAAATGACAATGCAGCTTTGCCCGTTTTATCTTAACAACGCCTCGCTAATTTTTGCGTGAGCGTCCATACCCCCGAGCTCACCCTGCTTCGTCATTCGGGGGGGGGGGGGAGAGGGGGGAGATTTATGCCATTGGAGCCCCCCCCCCCCCCCTCCGAAATAAAATCCTGGCTACGCAACTGCACGTGGCCCTGATCAAGCAGTTGAAAGCTTTCTGTAATGTAGGCTCTCTACACCGGATCCGCGATCCAGCTTGCTACAATAGATATTGTGGGATTTGTTAGCGAGTAACAGAGGTAGCAAAGACTAACCAAATGGTTATCTCAGCAGCGGCTGCGGTCTCTAAGGAGGTGTCAAACCGAGTAGCCCCCCCCCCCCTCTCCACGGCCATGTAGACGACGTTTAGGGCTATATTACAGCTTGTCAGTTCGATAAATTACCTTCATTGGTGCCAAGGATCGACTACCTTGTCTCACTCTCTCGAATATAGTGGAAGAGAAAACACGCGTCCTATGTGTAAGGACAGAGTCCAAGCGCATTTATTAAAACACTTTCCAAATGAACTTCTACGTCCCCATCCAAAATAAAGCGTCGGCAAGGTAAAGGAAGGCCCTAACCTGCCAGATGCGGGGTTCCGGAGAGCCAGAGGGAGGGAAATCATCGGAGTAGTCGCCGACAAACGTCCCATCACTTTTGCGGCCACCGGACGAGTCTCTTTCCTGAAAGCGGGAATAGACGAAGCGAAACCTCGTCGCCTGTCGGTCGTGAGCCGCATCTGAACGGGTGAGCGGAAGACCTTTCCCCGGGAGAGAGTGAAAAAGGAAGGGCCCCCAAGACAGGGGACCCTCCGACACTTCACAAGTTCACAAAATAGGTCGAAGATCACGGCGAACGACGAGCGTTCCAATCCGCGGCCGTTATCAAGGCCGTCGGTGAAAGGAGACCGGTCCACACGAATCTTCACCCAGATCAATGGATGCATGACGCTGACCAAAGCAGACGAACTTCATTGTGGGGAAGGAGACGGCGAGGTGGCGAGATCTAGTGCATACTTGGGCTCTTTCACAGTGCTATTCGATGGGAGGCCAGTCAACAAAAAAAGTTCAAAATAAGGACTTAAACGCAGATGGCTGATTTTCTCCAGCGCCTAATATTTTGACAAGCATTACATGAAATGTTTTTAGCTTGCAATTAGAACCAAGATTTCGCACTGCAGCATGGGGCGAAACCACCGATGTGCAAAATTCATTATACTCAAGAAATCACAGTGAGCCTTCCGCCACTTGTAGAAGGCCGACCACAGCGACGCTTTTGGTCGAACACGCCGCCAATATACCTTTTGTCAAATTGCACATGCACCATGCATTAAGGCTGCCGGCAACGTAGGCAAACGCGCTTCTCGCGCTCACCTTCTCTGCACAAAAAGTTCAGGTAAATGCCAAAAATAAGGCATTATTCAACGCCCAAGCAAAATCTCATTTCTCTTTAGTTTTTGTTATAGAACAGATACTACACATGTCAGCACGTGCAGCGTCTGTAACTATACACTCGACCATGCCTAGCGGTGCTTTGGTAATTTATAAAAAATTATATTCAGCGCTAATAGACTCAATAGCGCGTTTTTATCGATATCATTGTGTCCACCGTTTTGTAGTTTGGAGCTGCCTGGCGCGTGCCAAAGGCGAGAGTTTTGAAAGATTTACCTGGCACCATCGAATACGCTGTGCACCGAGGCCTATAGGTTCATCGTTGGATATATAACAACACAATAGCGGATTGACGTCACGTTAAAACTCCCTACACTACTGACTGCGACTGTCTCGAGCACTTCCGTTTTACCCGGCAAAAAGAGTCACTCGGCAGGCAGTTCACAGCGGTTCGGGAATCAGAACCGAGCGGCAGTGCCTTTACCACCATCGCAAAAGTCATATAGATTACGATTTGAATATAACTCCTTCGGTTGTATAATATGACTTTGATGCAGGAGAAGAACTGGTCGCATTCCGGACTCAAGATGGCGTCGCCCACGTGATGGAGGCCTACTGTCCCCACCTGGGAGCAAACCTGGGCGTGATGGGCCGTGTTGTGGGAGACTCCATCGAGTGCCCTTTCCACGGATGGAGGTTTAGAGGAGAAGACGGTGTTTGCACGCGCGTGCCTTACGCTAGCAAACGTACGAATTTCATACCTTTTGCGGTCTCAGGTATAAGTCTACATTGACACAAAACCTCTAGCTGTTTCTCTTTTGCACACACATTCAACTGTAGGACTGTAGTTCTATTTCCCCAACTGATTAGGTGATCATATATTTACCCGCAGACACATGCAGACGTTTTAGTCTGGTGCATGTATGTACGTCCGTCTGTGTCTATTACGTTTTCTTCCCTTCTCAGTCTTTCTTTTGCTTCCTCAGCCGGATTAAGCTATGCCCTGGCTTTGGGAGAAAGATATTTTATTCCGCCGTTATTAGCTCCTGGAACGAAACCGTGCAGAGCCCATGGATGCTTTGTTCAATCCCCATCCCTGCCTGTGGAGATCTGGATGAGCATCGTACCGACTTGCGGTCATGTATCACTAGTGCGTGGTGCATGTGAAACTCTCCAGGCTAGCGGTTGTACTGTATAGTCAGCACGGAATGAAACCCGAACGCCGGAACGCGTGGCCATCGACACAGGCTGCTCCACCTGGAGGGCCCCTGAGAACTAATCAAAATGCGCCGAGGTGCGAGGGTAAGGGTCCTACTAAGATGCGCTGGACCCTCGAGCGACGCGTCTGGGATTTCAGCGTTCCGCCGGTGGCGCACTGTAAGCGCCGTCACTCGGGGTGCTTTTGTGTCGCCACACTGTCGCCCGGTCGACACCGGGCGGCCGCTTAACCTGTCTATAGCTCTTTGCGATAGGCCCTGCTGAGTCAGGATGATAAATGTATTTCGCTCCAGAATCTATACGCCTGGCATATCGGTGGTTACCAAAGAGAGCGTGAGCGAGCAATTTCTCGCTTTTTTAAGAATCGACTGATAACCTCGCAGGGAAACATGCGCATTGCCTATAAAAGCTGAGGCATCCTCGTCGGTCTGATGCAGCATTTTTTTCATAAAGAGTATGGTTGTGCCAATAAACAAATTTTGTTTCGCGTCTATGACGTTTCACCGGTGAACAACGCGCGTGGCACGTTGTTCACCGGAGCTTTCGCGTAGTTTCGGTGAGACGTCATCAAGCCCTACGGGTCTTCTGTGCACGAAATGTATGAACTTTCATTTCGCCCTTGCGATACACAAAGCGATAATTAATGACAGCACTGAAGAGACATCGCTGGGCATCCGATACAAAGCGATAATAATGGGCGCGCTGGAAAGATCGGACCAGAATCTGCACTGAGTTACGTATTGTACAAGGCTCAAGTCACTACAATTAAGGAAAATGTTTGCGGAGTGCGCGAGTTAGTAGACGTGCATTATGGCGTTCGCCGCAAGGCATACAAGCCTGAAGGACAAGAGAGGTTAATGGACGAGCTCTGGGAGTGGATGTATGGATGTGCTCATATATTATATACTAGATATTTGTAGTAGCAACCTTCAGTTGGGTGTCAGCACTCGTCATGTGTCCCAGCTTATTGTTCTGTCTCGTATGTCGCGCTGTTTTACTATAAGTACTGCTAATTATAAAATTACGATACGTATGACAAACAATAAAAACTGCGCACGCCAGGAGGAGAATACACCATGGGCGTGCTCCGCTGCGCGCGCGCGCAAGCTGCTTGCTGCTGCTCCTAGCATGGACCTTCTCGCGCCGCACGCAAGCCGCAGGTGTCGACCGGGCGATAGTGCGGCAACACAAAAGCACCGCGAGCGGCGGCGCTTACAGCGCGCCACCGGCGAAACGCGGAAGTCCCAGACACGCCGCGCGAGGGTCGAGCACATCTTTCTAGGACTCGCACCCTCGCACCCCGGCGCATTTTCATTAGTTCTCAGGGGCCCTCCAGGTGGAGCAGACTTTGTCGATGGCCACGCGTTCCGGCGTTCGGGTTTCATTCCGTGCTGACTGTACTTGCTAATTTTAATTGCGAAAGCATTAACTGTCTTGCGAAGCCGGTGAAGCCGGCGAAAACAGCAACTAAATTCCCATTGGCCGGGCGTTGTCTGTAGCAGCGAAACGGCACTTGAATTCCCACTGGCTGCGAAAAATTTCTCAGTTAGATTCCTGTAAACAAAATAAATTAATAGCTTTGAAAAAATATATATATATTTTTTTTACATTTCGGTTTGGGTGGGAATTGAATCCGGGACTCCGGGAGGCGAGACGAGCACACTTCCCCGACGCCATGGCGGCTCCACGGTTCCGGCTGACTAAAGATCTGTCTTGTGCGTGCATCATGCTTTCGCATTCCCACACGTAAGCAATCTTAAGTGTCTCTGCCAATTTTTTTTCATCTACAGCTGAAATACCAAACGCCCATTGAGGCCGGCTAACTACAATGATTTGCGACCTTTTTTTGAGAATCACAAGACACGTTATCATATCACTTATGCGCACAACTCAAGTAGTGCTCTATTAGACACGCCAGGGAATTGCCGCTATTTTATCATCATTCTTTCATCCGAGTATCATTTGTTATATGTAATAATGAAATAAAATATTTACGATTCAGTAGAATGTGCTAACACATCTGCTATATGCACATCTTACATATTCATATTCCTTGCGGCCAAACGTGCTCACGTGATTTTTTTAATTACATATAAACTAAAGACAGTAAGCTTACAACTACTTTTATATAAGCTCCCCCCCCCTGCACTTAAAGTTGCCAGTTAATGGCCTGTTCTTTGTGAAGATTCATTTGTTTTCAAGGGGTCATGCCTACTCAGCCAAGCGCAAAGGCTCGTAATGGTGTTCTTCTCTGATTTCTATGGTCAGACGCAGTGGTGAAGTATACGCTAGTTTGTATTTTCTACCAAATGAGTGAAGGCGAACCATTAAAAAAGAGCATTCTAAAATTGAACTGCTGCTCCCCGAGTGGAGACACTGTGGGAAAATTGTTTACTGGAGCGAGTGCGACAAAAAGTTGGTCAGCTGTCTTCACTAGGTGAGAGAATCTGCATCATGAGGTTGGGTTGGGCCAGCATCTCCTAGGGATCCGCGTTTATGAATAAGCCAGTAGTTTATTTTCATATCTCGTATTAGTGATTATCTTGGCACTGCTTCTCACGCTAATAAATATAGAGCATACATATATCTTTAGAAATTACACGAAATACATATTGTTCAGTACTAAACGAAACGTAATAGCCATCTTTGTCACAAAAAAGGACAGTGTAGTTCTACTCTTACACTCTTACCCTTATGCTCGCTCAAAATGTAAGTGTTCTCTTACACTTACGCTTACTCTCGTTCTAAAATGCGCCATACCAACAATCCCATCTGTCCAGTGGCACACCCACATCAGCACTTCTTCGATAGTATTTAAGATACTACAAACAAATGACCTTTACGAACAGAATATTTTTTATCGCTTTATAAATTGGCAATGTAAATTAATAACATAAATGTACCCGATTTACAAAAACACTCAGATGACACTCTTCACAGTACAACACAAGTCACACGGAAAGTTGAGACATTCCACTTTATATACAATTTTATTGTCATCAATCCCTTCCCTTTAGCCTTCCGGTCTTACTAAACTAACTAAAAGGACAAAACAACAGAATTAATTTTCAATAAATTCGTTTTAATCGCCACCTAAGTCTTCTGTACTCTTTTTTAAAGGTATTTTAAGGTCTATTTTATGTTCGCGTTTCAGTGTTTCCATTGTGACTTTCGAACTCGCAATGTTAGTGGATATTGATCTTTTTGTAATCTGTACTCGTGATTTGATATGTTCATTGTTGTAATTAATTGCTTACGTGTGATTTTTATGTACTATATGCTGGCGTTACCCCATCCTGCGAGCTCTACGGGAGCAGGGACATTGTCAAGACGACACGGTGACTTTCTTCCCTGCCTTTTACTCCACAGGAGATGATACAAGTTTCATTTAATTTAGTTACAATATATCCTCCCAAGCCGTCTCTCTTGCTCGACTACTGAGCTAATATTTTATTAACCTTTAAATTTAACTGCTAATATTCTGTCGAATTCTCTATTTTCCGACAGATCCCGAATTTGTGAGAGCTAAAACGTGGATCTCCAAAGAAGCCTACGGCTTACTTCTGGCATGGTATCATGCGGATGGCGAAGAGCCAACGTGGGACGTGACTGAGCACCAGGAGATTACGAGTGGACAATGGAGCCGATCTGGCTTGTGGGAGAAACAAATCTTTGGTTACATGCAGGACATTTCTGAAAACGGAGCAGACATCCACCACTTCAGACAAATCCACAAGGCTTCACCGTTCGTAGGACCTGAGGAGTACGAGCGCGTTGCGGGCGACTCGTGGACATGTCGCCTAATGACCTTCGACTATGACATCAAATGGTCCGAGCACGGCGTCAAAGTTTGCATCAGCACAAATCTGCGAGTGAAACTGTTTGGTTGGAACGTTATCACATATCACGTTGTGGTGTGGCAACTGGGTCCGGCCTTGAATGTGGCGCAAGCCTCCAGTCCGTTCGGCAATATTTTTTACGTCTTCTCGTTCACGCCCCACGGCCCTCGTGACATCCGAGGCATCATCCAGACCTACGCCGATCGCAGCCTGCTGTGGCCAATCCGGAGGTTTATGGAAAGTGGTACTTTCTCCATGGTAAGAACTGTATCAGTTGTCTTGTTGATGCAATCACGATTTAGTCGGAAAAGTAAGAAACAGTGCAAATAGGACTTGGTGGACACTTTTTGTGGATATGTTTTGGTGTCTCACTGACTGCCACAACTTTGGCCCCAACTATTGGCATTCCTATCCTTACAATTCATGCATACTTGTGCGCGTTACTTGAAAAATGTAATGAATATGAATTACAAAATACCGAGCCTCAAATGTAATGGATTACGGTTAAGAATTACTTTCGCTGAAAAATACCGCATTGTTTTACTCGTTACGTTAGAAATTACTTTCACGTTAGTTTTCCTATGCGCTTATCAATAGAACATTAGAAACAATTTTGATGTTTTCAAAAATGTTCTGCAACACTGCTTTCCATTTTTCATACGCCCGTTTACGGTAGTCCTTGTAAAAATAATATACTTTATTTTAGAGAAGGAATGTAAGTGCACTCCGTTCACCTGTAAGCTGACAAGGCAGCAAAAGCTGCAACCGCACTCGCCATCCCTCTAGCTTTTCGCGACCGGGAAAGATATCTGGAATTCTGTAGACATGCTTAGCGGTGCGCATGCTCAGTAGCAGCATCAACCTCCGCTAGAAGGTTCGGAGGTAATGAACCGATCTACAAAAGCAATTTTTTGAAACGGGCCTTTTAATCGTGAGCGCAACGTCTCAAAGCTGCTCTCTCGCGCCTGTAGCTTGGTCGCACTGTAAGCTTATACATGAAGGTGCATAGTTGCATGGAGTAGTGAAAAATGCAGGGGCGCGAGCGCTCATTTTTGAGCTTTGGTCGATCGGGTGGTCACACACTCACATTGCTCCAGTTTTGGTATTATGTTCCTATCTTTTGTATGAAGTAACGTGTAATTAAAGTAATCCGTTACAAATATTCTTAATCAAGTTACATTCCAAATTACTGACGCAAAAAGTAGCTTGGTCAACTTTAAAAAGTAGTGGAATGCAGGTAATTTGTTACTCGGTGCGGATTACTTCCCAAGTCTGAATTCAAACAATGAAATTAATTTGAGATATTGTGGGGACTAAGTTACTCACAGGGCCGAGCCAATGAAGGTCCGATGCCCTGAGAGCAGTTTCAATGGGCGGCCACGCTACCAGGAGAGCAGTTGCTGCGTCGGCTTCGCTCGCTGACTGCAACGAGTAGACGTATCGCCATACCAGTCGATGATCGAGATCCAGACCTCGTTTATTGGAACTAGGGTTCCGTGAAACACTGCGGCCGAGATAATGTCGGGTCATATAGGCCTCGAACCACTCGTCCACCGGAGAACTTAAGAAGTCGCATATCGTCGTGAGAGGTCGACAATACACATCCGATCAATCGGATCCAACCGAGCACCCCTCTCGACAGCTCCCGTCGCGCCGATCAAATTTTCGAGGGAGGAGGAAAAGCCCTCCCCAAATGGAATGTGACAGAGGAGATAGCAAGGGAGAATGCAAAACCGGTCATCCCCTCCCAAAAACGCTCGCTTGCAACGACGCGAAGGGGCAAAGATTGCGCCATCGCGATCATGTCGAAGTTGGTGAATAAGGATTTCCATAATTATAGTCGGGCAATTGGGCGCAAGAACAATATTATAGCGGGGACAGGCATGCTCATGAAAAGAGGTGGGGGGCGGGGGAGATTTGTATAGGAGAAGGGGGATTCCCTCCAACTTAGCAAAAATTGTCTAGTAGAAAAGCTTGAAACGTCGAGAACTTTAACCACTGGCTTATTGTCTCGCCTAACTGGCTCAACAGGAACAGTTGCTTTTCCACTCTCCAATCAGTCATCTCTTCGGTAACTCTAAAAGTGTTTGAGAGTACCTGTCGGTCAGAAACATGTTTCTGTGTTACCAGTCAGTGGTACTGAAACGTAAAATATTTCGCATACGAACTTCATTTGCATCCTAGTGAACACTGTCTGGTTGTTGAACGGTCTTGTACACTGGGTCCTCAGGATACTTTTGTATTGTCTATTTATTTGAGATACCTGAAGCAATAGTAGTTGTATTTAATTTAGTAAGGGCTGCAGCTTTTCTTTTTCTTTGACACGCGGCAGATCGAATTTTTGCAATGTATTAATTTTTAGTGCCTCCTGGCTTTACTTCGGACCCATATCACCTGATTGAATTAGAACCGTGAACTATACTCGTATTCTCTTAAAAAGACCTGTAAAAAAAAACTCGCTTTTCTCGGAGCATTACTACTTTACTACTTTATGCGGTGAATTAACACCTGCGTCGGCAAATTTTAGATAATCATGTCGTTATTTTATCAAACATGCACGTTTAAAACGCCAAAGGCATAGTTTCTTTTTCGATAACCACCTCTTGTATGAAGTACTTCGTGCAGAGCTTGAGTAACGCGCAAAGATTTTTAATTTTTCTTGGCGTAACAACGAGTTGGAACGACGAATATATACCCTGGAGCAGGGGAACAAGAGGGACAAAGGACAAACACAAATCTCTAAACACAGCTAGGTGACTGCTGCGCGACCCAAAAAATAAGCCTGGTCCGGGTATTGAACCCGGTACCTCTCCATTTCCAGTGGAGTGCTCCACCAATGGAGCTAACCAGGGGATAGACGTCGGCAGAGCAAACAGGTTTTATCAGCTGCCACCAGCCTAAGACCAACAAGGATGAAAGGCGTGCATTTTTAAGGTTATGATTATAATGCAATTAATTGCGAAGGTGCCAGCGAGCTGGACAAGAATCAGGAAAATAATCCCTGGTGAATGGGAACAAGAGGGACAAAAGACACACTCAAATCTCCAAAGATTGTAGTAGCCCTTTTTCCCTTTTCTTCTCTTTATTTAGGGATTATTTTCGTCATAGTTGTTCAGCTCGCTTGCACCTTTGCATTTAATTGCATTATCTTATAACCTTAAGAATGCAGGCATTTCACCCTTGTTGGTGTTAGACTGGTGGCAGCTGACAAAACCTGTTTGTTCTACTGACGTCTGACCCCAGGTTAGCTCAGTTGGTAGAGCGCTCCACGGGAGATGGAGAGGTTTCGGGTTCAATACCCGGACCAGGCAGATTTTTTTGGTCGCGCACCAGTCACCTAGCTGTGTTTGGAGATTTGTGTCGGTCCTTTGTCGCTCTTGTTCCCCTTCTCTAGGGATTATTTTCGTCGTTCTTGTCCAGCTCGCTTGCCCCTTTGCATTTAATTGCATAATAAACAGAGTCAGAACGATGCGGCGTCTCTTTGGAATGCCCGGCTATGGTGCCTGGAACGCGTCTCAGACTGTTGCGTTTACAGCGTCCAAAAAGTGTCCCTTCATTTCCACCTGATGACGCCATAGAAGTGTCATGCTGTCACCGGTCGCGATCCTGGTGGTTTTCCAGCAGTTTTGGTGTGATGTGGCAGACGCCTGTTCTGCTGCCGGTCGGTTTCCAGTCCACGGAATCTTCAGCAGCCAGAAGTTGGGAAGCCGTGACGACAGCGACACTTACGTTCGATCGTGCTTTTCACCAGCATTTTAACGAATAAACGCAAGGTTCGCGGCCTGCAACAGCATGACACTCCGACTTCTGTGACGTCATTTCGTACAATTTCGGGACCTTTTTGATGCATGCGGAAGGGCCTCCTCGCTGTTCTCATCTTGTCAGCAACAGTAACTTCCAAAAAGGGAGAGTTTCAAGGATTCCAGCGACATCGCACAAGATCAAGGGCATAACGAAATGTGGTTTCATTGTCGCAGGTCGGTCGGGACGTCATCATATGGGATCACAAGACCTTCCTGAAAAATCCAGCTCTGGTGAAGGAGGACGCAACCATTAAATCTTTCCGGAAGTGGTACTCGCAGTTCTACAGCAGCAAAAGTCCCACGTGGCGAGATGTGAGGAAGAAGACCCTAGACTGGTAAAAGAAATTGTGAAGCTCGGTTGCATTTAGGCCGAGAAGGTCGGCAAGGGCACGGTAAAGGCAGTATTTTTGGCCGATTATTCAATCCAATGAACACGGGACGGGACTGACTACGATGCTTTGACGACACATGATGTACAGTAACCGCGGGAGTTAATAGCTCCACGCGAGCGCGTCTTTTTCCGAGGAACGCTTGACTGGCGGGTTGCGATAGAACTAGAGATGACGTCAGGGCGAGTCTATGCGGAGAGGACGGGGAAGCCGTCTCGATTCAAGGGAACCGCTGTTATCATCTGCCGGGGGTGAGCGTAGCTCGAATGAAAATGGACGATGACTTTGCGGAATCATCTCCCATTTTCATTCGAACTACGCACCCGGCAGGTGGATGATAACAACGATTCCCTTGAATTGAGACGGCTTCCCCCGTCTACTCTGCATGGACTCGCCCTGACGTCACCTCTAGTTCTATCGCAAGCCACCAGTCAAGCGCCCCTCGGAAAAAGACGCGCGCTCGCGTGGAGCTATTAACTCCCGCGGCGACTGTACATTATTTTTCTTACTTTCAAACAAATAGTCCTCAAATAACCGTGCAAGGCAGTTTCTTTTTTTTTTTTTGTAAAATGCTGTAATATAATTGTGAAATTACCTTTGGGGACTAGTAAAACGGCGTACATATTGTTCCACTGACACCCTGCATATCACAAGGATGAACATTAAACTTCAATTGTGCCGTAAAGTTTCGGCAATCAAAGCAACGTGTGTTTCATTTCTGTTTATCTCCTTCCGCAAACTTGGTCACGAGAACGCGACGATCCTGCTGTAGAAAGGGGATATTGATAGCATCGCCGAAACCTAAAAATTAACCTACTTCGTCTCGTAAATAAAAAACAACTCTAAAAATAAGCTGGTATCTACACATTGTTTACGCTGCTTTGTTTGTGACGTGGACTTGCGGAAGATGAACAAATTCTGAAGTCCTGCAAATCAAAACGCTTGCGCCCATCTTCGAGACATCGGTATAAACCAATAGTGCGAATAAAGAAATTACACAGTGAAACATCCGTGAGTTCAGTTTCCTGCGGAACACGGGGACAGCCAATGACCGCGAGCTAAACGAAGGTCTTAGAGGATGACGAAGCTGATTAAATCTGAACAATTCACGTGGGCAGGGACAATGAGCAAGTGAAACGTAATTTTTGTTTTGCCTGCACGCATCACATAGCTCCTATGTAATTGTATCAAGATTCGTCATTTTTTGGGACCCTTCTACTGGTCATCGTTATTTGCAGTGACTGTGGTTTGCGGGAAAGTGAAGTCACATTCGTGGTTAGAGTGTAGATTAAATATAAGAATGTGCGTCACGCTCAACAACCTCTATCTACTGACAACCCGGACAAGTGGAGGCGATAACATATTGTGCACCAATGGGCAACGAAACACTTTGCCTGTTCGTCTGACTGATCATACCTATTCAGGCGTTTTTTTTTATACAGTTGGCGTATAGAGAAAATGTAATGATCATCCTAGATTGTCCTCTCTAGCGAAAAGCTTGAAGAGCTAGTTTCACTGCTTGAAGTACTGGGTAAAAATGGTAGATGGCGTGAAGAGCTAGAACACTGAGGATGCGAGGAAGAAAATAATAATCACAAAGCGGTCATATGGAGAATGACCGCTCGCATGCTTTGACGCTAGTTTTAGAGTCGTTTTTCAGTTCAGTTCAGTTTAGCAATCCTCAACTGCACTTCAATGAAGTGCATTACATAAAGAGGAGATGTAGAACAAAGAGATTAACGGTGAAGGTCGCCAAGTAGCATTTCGGTCAATGAAAAACACGAAACATATTCACAGATAATAAAAACCACACAGGTCTTTGATATTACCTTTCAGCGTTTCCATTCGGTTCTCTCCTTGACTCTAGCTCGGAATTGCAATGGTTCAGGGCCACATGCTGGCTACTGTAGCATCGGCTGCGTCTGAAATTCAGCTGAAATGAAGAATAGCTAAGGTTGCATGAAAGAAAGTTTAACTGAAGCTAGCGCACGAACAGAGTGACACGTAAAGAGAAGTCTCGAGCGCTCGCGCGCCCACAGGCTTGGCAGTCTTTTTTCTCACTGTCCGAGCTAAGAAGCTGTTTCTGGCAAGCAGGCCTTGGTGCAGGTGAATGTTTTGTTTCACGTTTCGTTTAAACACAAAAAGTAGTTGATGAATTTGCTTGTGCTTTGTCTATCTCTAGCATCCGAGTCGTTTTTGCACCTTAGCTCTTTACAAAAACATTTATTCACTTTCTACATATTTATTTTATAAGAAATAGTTTATCGAGTAACGTGACAGCGCACAAAAAGAGAAACACTCGCAAACTCAGACGCACCAAAAAATATACACTGACTTGGCGCTGACTCACAACTCTTGGATTTGTATTATCTTCTTCTATGCAACTAGACCCACCTCCTCTTTTTCTATGTCCTAAGAAAGAGATGACGACTCAAATGCAGATTACCAAAATAAAAATAAAGAAACAAAATAAAATTTAGGCATTATTTAAAAATAAATATTAAAAATTAAAAAGTAAAGAATAATAAAGAATTCTCACTGCTGGTGCCTAGGAGATCTTTTGGTTAAATGCTGCAGCTCCCTTTGTGAGAGAGTTAAAGATGGCCTGCTGACACACTTGTCAATGTGTCCTTCGATGCTTGCTGCCTCGATAGTCTCCTTGGTGAGCTGGTTGGGGCTCCTGCCCAGCACAGTGCACTTGCTCAAACGAGCCGAACACCCACAGCCCTACAGTGCACTCCCAAATGTCCAGAGTTGGCGTTGACGACGTTGTTGGCATGCTCGCGAAGGCGGTCATTCACACACCTACCAGTCTGTCCTATGTACACTTGCCCACAGGAAAGTGGAAAGGAATAAATTACTCCTTCTACACAGGGAACAAAGTTGGTATGGTACTTTTAGGTGAAACTTACAGTGGTGTTTGAAGTCGAATTTACTTATTTACACAGGCTGTAAAGTTGTTTGGGTGCCGAAAAGACTACATCTACATTAACTCTATTCACTGCCCTCTTAAGGCTATGTAAGAACTGTGCATGTATGGAATCACCACAGGCCTTCTTGGCTTGTCCCTGGGGTTTCGATTCACGCCATCACCTTGCTTGATCTCTTTAAGGAGCCTTTCAGCGACCGACGTCAATAAGGAATCAGGGTATTCTGCGGACTTTAACCTTGCGACTTTCCCATTGAAGGTCGGTTTAATTGTGTGTGCGCACGATTTGGTTATTGAATTCTTGAGACACATCCTTACGACGCCTCTCTCCACTAGTTTGGAGTGCGCTGAGTGGAATGGAAGGAGCGGTTTATTCTCTCTAGGCTCATACGACCGGCATACATGCCGAGCTAACACTTCTTGTCTAAGGTCGAGGAATCTTAATGATCCTGCAACCGGGAGTTCATAAGTGATTTCCAAAAGTTCCTAGAGGATTTCCAAAGGTTCCATAAGTGATTTCTAAAGGAGCCTAGAGGGAATAAACCGCTCCTTTCATTCAACTCAGCGCACTCCAAACTAGTGAACAGAGGCGTCGTGAGGATGTGTCTAAAGAATTCAATCACCAAATCGTGCACACACACAATTGAAAAGAGCTTCAAGGGGCAAGTCGCAAGGTTAAAGTCCGCAGAATACCCTGATTCCTTATTGACGTCGGTCGCTGAAAGGCTCCTTAAAGAGATCAAGCAAGGTGAGGGCGTGAATCGAAACCCCAGGGACACGCCAAGAAGACCGGTGGTAATTCCATACATGCACAAGTTCTCACATAGCCTTAAGAGGGCAGCGAATAGAGTTAATGTAGATGTAGTCTTTTCGGCCCCCAAAAACTCTACATCCTGTGTGCATAAGTAAATTCGACTTCAAACACCACTGTAAGTTGCACCAGAAAGCACCGAATCAACTTTGTTCCCTGTGTAGAAGGAGTGATTTATTCCTTCCCACTTTCCTGTGGGCGAGTGTCCATAGGACCGACTGGTAGGTGTGTGAATGGCCGCCTTCGGGAGCATGCCAACAACGTCGTCAACGCCAACTCTGGACATTTGAGAGTGCACAGTAGAAACTGTGGGTGTTCGGCTCGTTTGAGCAAGTGCACTGTTTTGGGAAGGAGCCCCAATCAGCTCACCAGGGAGATTATCGAGGCATTAAGCATCGAAGGACACATTGACAAGTTTGTCAGCAGGCCATCTTTAACTCTCTCACAAAGGGAGCTGCAGCATTTAACCAAAAGATCTCCTAGGCGCCAGCAGTGAGAATTCTTTATTATTCTTTACTTTTAATTTTTAATATTTATTTTTAAATAAATCCAAAATTTTATTGTGTTTTTATTTTTATTTTGGTAATCTGCATTTAAGGTCGTCATCTCTTTCTTAGGACAAAGAAAAAGAGGAGGTGGGTCCAGTTGCATAGAAGAAGATAATACAAATCCAAGACTTGTGAGTCAGCGCCAAGTGAGTGTAAATTTTTTGGTGTGTCTGAGTTTGCGAGTGTTTCTCTTGTTGTGCGCTGTTACGTTATTCGATATGAACTACCAACTCGCCCAGTCAGCAGTCTTATCTGTTTATCGAGGATGTTGATGACCTAAAGCAAATGTATCGACTTTTCCATCCACTGTTTGTAACTTTTCGGCCGGTTTTTGTAGACTTTCTGCAGAACTTTGTGTATAAAAGTTGTGTACCAAAAATGTTCACAGGGTTTTTATCGCAAAATTAAACCACGCATCACCGAACGCTCAATCCTCGACCAAATGTAGCCCCAGCGGTCCGAACCAGATATCAATGTTTCCGAGCTAACCGTTACCTTATTAAAAAGTTATATCCGGTTTTGAGAAATGTTTAATGAGAAAATGGTTGCCGATGGAACTCTAATAATACAGGCTGCTTAATGGCGCCAGTTACCGAAAAAGGTCGAAAATGGGTCCCATTTTCCCATTGAAATTTAAAGAAAAATTACCAATAGTATAAATTTGATTGAGATAACAGTTCTAAAACTTTACCGTATGGTTTGAATGGCTAGGGCTACATTTGGGTGGAGAAGGAGCGTTTGATGATGTAAAGTTTATTTTTGCAAAAACAAAAAAAAACTTTGTTTTTTGCGATTTTTTATAAATTCAGTTTAATTCGTTTATTTTTCCAACATATTGCTGGGCGTCCACAAAGAAAAAAAACTGTCAAAAGCACCTTGAGGGTGTCTGGGGGCCCATACAAGCAACAACAACATTTCATTGAAAACAAATAAATAAAACTAGAAAAGAACAGCACAACTTTTGCATTTTTACAAAATAAAATATGAAAAACAAGTGAACAATAATAGAAAACGTTCGTCAACATAGCACGGAAATAAACAATAATATTCACATATATTCAAGCAGATGAGATAAAAATAAAAATAATTGCAGCTAACCACTATACCTCGTTACACATTTGATAGCTAAGTGAGTTCACATGACAAAAATATATTGGGTGACTTGGACTTGCGCTCAGCAATATGTGATAGGATTCAAGAAATCGCAATTTCATATGTTTGCCACAAACAACTTCATAAATTCCTTGAGAAAAAATTGCTCATACTAATGTTTTGTTTACCATATATATTTAGTAAAAACGGCACTTCATATGTGAGCGACTATAAAAAGTCTTCAGCTCGCCGGCGTGGTATTGGTCACCTCTCACAGCTGCGAGTGCGACGGTCACTTTTTTGTAGAGTTAATTGAGATATGTCCTTTACAAAAGCTTGGAAGTTCTCAATCGCAAAGCACAAAGAATAAAGCAAAGGATATTCATAAATTTGTTACACTTATTACATTACTAACGCTTAAAGAACGGTTCGGTTAGATATAACTGTGGCACATTAGCAATATGTCCAAGCGCCCTTTTTTGTAACATAAAAATGATGTGAATATTTTCTATTGTGGTTGTGGCACAGACAAGGGAACAGTAATTTACGTTTGAAGTAAACACGGCATGATAAACTTGCAGTTTCACTTTGTCTGGAAGAAAGTGCCGACATCGTGATAACGCGCCAGTGGCGGATGATAATGATTTTGATAAAGCTTCAATATGATATGTCCCAGTCATGTTTAACGATGAAGTGACGCCGAGGATCTTATATTTGTTAGCTATTTCAATAGGTGCGTCACCTATTAACATTTTTATGTAAAATGTGTGCCCGTTTTTGCGTGGACTTAAATGAAACATTTTGATTTATTTACGTTTATATTTAGACCGTTACAAGTGGACCAGTCATATAATTTAAAAAGCTTCCCTTCAGACTTATTGATAATTTCTTCTGTAATATATCCAGAAAGAAACAAACTCATGTCACCGGCATCAAGAAAAACAAAGCATCAGTATTTCTATAAACAACCTCAGTAACATATATTAACAAGACGCGGTCCCAAAACACTTCCTTGTAGTACTCCAGTAGCAATTGACTTCAGAAATGAAATATGATTTTCTATCGAACCGCACTGCTTTCTTTCGCTTAGATATAAAAAGATAGGGAATGGCCACCACCGCGGACACCGTATGCGTACAACTTATCTAATAGGATATCCCAGTTAATGTAATCAAATGCCATACTATACTCAATTAATATTCCCAAGGTAAGCATGTTACTGTCAATATTGTTAATAAGCAGTTGCTTTTGTGTTAATAATGCCGTATCAGTAGACTTTCCTTGACGAAAGCCATGTTAAAAGTCTGTGAGTATTGTAAAAGAAAGTTGTTAATTTGAAAAAAACAATATCAGCCTCTCGAGTACTCGCCATTTACCATCTGTAAATACGCAAACAAAGATTGTCCTGTCTGTATCGTCCCTTATGTGTCTCCACTTTCTAAATGTTTAAAAAGCACCAACACGCTCAAGTAGTACAAATCACAAATACACACGCCACGGAGCACTCATAACACTGTTAATTATGTAGTGTCGACTGCTCCACCACCATATATTAATACCCTAAAATTGAAACGCAACCATTTGAACAAAAGCCAACACAAAAGATTGAAAAAAAAGACATATTACAAATATGTTGCTTTTTTCTTCCCAATAATTTATAGACGATAGATTAAAGCCGCCATTGCTGACCTTTTCTTGTCTTATCGAGACGCCAAGTCACCGAAGCGGGCGATAACGAGCCTCCACAAAGACCACTGCTGGGAAGAAAAACACAGTCGAATCTAACGCTGAATTCCGCTCGCAGATCTCGAGCGCTCCAAAAGCGCTCCATTTGGAGCTCGCATATTCTGCTCGCAGATCTGGCTCGAGCTGGTCATTTTCCGCTCGTAGATGTCTGGCAGCGCTTGCTCCATGGAGCGCCCCAAATCGTGCCACAACCGCTCCTTGGAATCCCACAGGTCTTGGCGGAAGTTGACAGAAGCGCTTATGTCATTTCCTTTAACTCGGCAGTGCGCATGCGCGGCGAGGTTGGCGAGGTCGCGGGATCGGTCGGGCGGGTCGGGCCGTCGAGTTGGATCTGTTCGTATGCGTCAGTTGTTTACGCGATATTGTGAGGGCTTGAACGCTTCTACCCCGCGTAGATGAGGGTTACAAAGCCGGAACTGGGGCGTGGTAAATCGTAAGCACCGGCATCTGTCATCGTGAGAGGATGAACGAGAAAAAGAGCGACAGAAAATCCGGAGGCAGACGCAAGGTTAGGGCTGTTCAATCGGCAGCTAATTATTGTTTACCTTTTTACACTGCATGCCGCCGGCGTTTTCTCAAGCAAGAACAGTGCAAGTGATGGTTTATTACCTTTTTCTGTTTATTAAAGTCTTGCCAACAATCTGAAGTCCACCGATGGCGATCGATGTGCGTGCCCCGCCGCTTCGAGGCGGCCGAAAGGTTTGTGACGGTGGCAAACGCGGACGTCTTCCTCGTTTTTTGTGACACGGGCTCCACGGAACGGGCATTTTTGCCCGGCCTGTGTTGCGCGTTATTTCTGCAGCTAAATAGTGACAGTTGTGACTGGGCGCCGGAAAGCTCAGTCGGCTCAGGCGTTGGTCGGCTTCTCAAGTTCGAGCAGCGGCCATTTTAAATGGCCGACGGTGTCGGGCGAATCGGTGGGTTGCTCGAAAAATGCGAGTCCATCTTCCGCTCTTTGATTCGAAGCGGGTCCTAAGGAGAGGAATTTCGCCTCCCTCGCGGATTTTGGAAAGCGCTCCGGATCTACCAGTGGCATTCACCATAAAACTCTAACAACCTGTCCTGCTGCGGTAATAATGGAGCAAAGGGATCAAAGTAAGCTGAAACAAAAACTGAAATTTGATTATGGCGCCCATGCACAGCTGCTGCAAAGCATCTATACGAAATGTGGTTTCTAAGAGTTGCTGAACTCTGAGCTGTATCTTCAACTACAGATCATTGCAAGAAGCGTTATTTATTTGACACTGTCGAAAAAGCAACCTCCGCAAGGAGGCTCCAACTGAGTGTGATGTCGCTTCTCCGTACTGCATCCTATTATGTTATAATATCTACTCTATAGAAATTTTTCAGACATATGGTGACACAAAGTCTCTTGAGACGCGGCGATAGAAAGTTTATAGCATTTATATCGTTTGTACTCGATATACATTGGTTAAAAAAAAACTATAGAAACTCTATTGAGAATTTCAGGTACGAGGTGAGTGGACATAAAGTAGAAATGGTCGCTAAAATGTAGATAGGATTTTTACAGACTGCCGGAAACATTTTTGCAAGGATTTCTATATTATGCGGCCGAACAGGCGCTTGTTCCAGTTAGATTCACCAGACAGTTCTTGTGCTTTTCAAGCTATTAACATACTCCGCTTCACCTCACATGGCACTGCGGAGGACGCTACGAGCCATTTCAGCCAATCCAGCGCTGCGACCGTATCACATGAAACGCGCCCCGCACGTCGCCCCTTTCAAGAGTCACGTGACCGTCACATGGCATTTGATTGGCTTCGATGGCTCCGATCGTCTTCTGTGGTCCACCGTGAGGTCCCTAGCGAAAAATCCAATATAACTTTTCGACATCCGGATTATGGAACCGGAAATCTATCGGGATTCTCTCTGGACTCTATCTGGAGTTTAGGTTTTCAGAAAATATTCCTTTGTCTGCAATCTGGATTTCGGGTTTGCAGAAAGAAATTTCCGGTTCCATAATCCGGATAGTGAAAAGTTATACTGGATTTTTTCGGTAGGGACGTGTATCACATTTTTATTTCATTGCTACCAACTGAATGGTTTCACCCGTCTTGGCAGCGCCAATGCTTGCGTCTTTGGTGCTGTCACAGAGTAGCGCTCTCACGGAAAGATGAGAGACCAGATGCCGTCGGTTATTAATGACCGCATCAAGATCTCAGAGCAGGTGCGGCTTCACAGTACATATTTTGAACCATCTCTCGTTCAAAGTATTTAGAGTGTGATAACGGACCGCAGCTCGAAGCACGAGAAAGAAAAGTTGACTCTGCAGTACCCACGCATCCTGGGTTCAATCCCCACCCCTGCCCGTTTTTATCTGGGTGATTATGGTACCGGCGTGCGGCCGTGTATCACTACTGCGCGGTGCACACTAGATACTCCAGTCTAGCCGTCATACAGCGCTGGTGAAACGCTTGTGGGCAACTTGGAGATCCAAAGGTTTGGCCCAGGTTCCCTGCATGCCAAATCGTCGGTGGTCATGGCATCGCGAGGGGGCTAAGGGCAACTGGCCACGCGAGGAGAGGCGCTCCGCCGCTATTGAAAGGCCTTCGCAGAGTACGCGCTGGGGCTCTTGGGATCGCGGCGCGGACGATAACGCACATAAAATGTCTACCTGTCGTTGAACCATGCAGTACGCTCTGCCATGCTGCGAGACGGGTGGCTACAAGGAAACTCCCACAGTGCGCGCGGCCTTTTATCAGCGGCGGTGGGCCTCTCGCGTGGCCAATTGGCCTTGGCCCCCTCGCGGTGGAAATGACAACTGACGATTTGGCAGGCACACAACTTAGACCAACGCTTTGGATCCCTAAGTTACCCACATGTTTAATCTGCCAAGTAAATCAGTTTCGCCGTTGATGTACTAGGGCATAGCGGTAACAGTAATGCTATTGTGGTAACGTTCGTCTAAAATGGTTACGCGTCAAATTATTATTGATGGGCTCTTTGTTACATGAGGTGATGTACACAGGTAGTTATGTGTCACGTTGTTAAGTGCATTTTGTTTTCATGTGTTAAAATTATTGCCCTGGCACATGCCCTTAACTTGGACTGGTTTGGTGCACAAGTATTCAAAGTTCACAACGTCACCTCCGGATCACGCCAAAGCCCACCGGCTGCATGAAGTGGCTAGGAAACACCTCCTACAAGCACCGACTTATGTATGGAACCAGAGTGCGTCCTTGGATTTTTAAATTTTTACCAACTAGAGTACTGCACAGTGTGCTCAACTGTTAAATATAATGCATGAGTGGTAGCTGGAAAGACAGCACGTGTCATCTGCCGGCACAGTCTGGAAGGTCACACCGCAGTTCTTTTCTTGTGTTACGCAGTTTCAAAGCTGTGATCAATGAATGTTTGAGCAATACAAGATAAAAAGGCATTGCTCTACGATTTTTATTGTAGTTTGTATTGATTTTAATCAAGGAAGTTTCATGTAAATTGGACAAAAGCAGCACCTTATGATAAACATGCCACGCCGACTTATGAAAGTGGATATCAGCAGGTCAGTCCTAGCCAAAGAATAAGCCAAGGAACAAGATTACCTTTAAAACTGAAGGACGCTTAAGCTTCGCCTTTAAGAGTGGAACGCTATAGCGTTATCGGGCCCCATTCGCATCGCCTTCTCTTTCGGCTCCCATGCACTTCCTGCCAGTGGGCAGGAAGTGCGGCGGATATGGCCTAGCCAGTAGCATGTCTAGCTCGCAACCAAAAGGTCGTGGGTTGGAATCCCGCCTGAAATTCTCCCAGTTTTACTTGAGGAAAATTATTTACTTTATAAATTGAAATCATTTGCGACATGCGGCGACCTTTAATTCATATTACATGTGATGTCTTTTAATCACTTCCATTCCACGTGTAACGTCACGTTTCACGTGACTGTTGAGGGTTGTTTGAAATTCCCTGCGCAAGGTCATGGGGCTGTGACGTCATGACCTTATCGACCAATCGGGATTTCCCAGTCACAACACCACCAACGGAGACGCCGGCTTTTCTGCGACACGAGCTCCTTAACGCTTTAAAAATTAAAACAGTGGACGACACACAAACAAACGAGGAGGTCAGCCGGTAATTGCATCAAGGAGTGGCAACAGTCCCAGGGAGAGCCGCTTTAGTTTTTGCGGTATCATCGGTTTCTTCGTTAGGCGGCTCTGTTATCAGTTTCGGTCACTACTTACGCATTATATTTAACAGTCGAAAACATTGCACAATGCCGTGCTTATTTGTCAACACACAAACACTTTGCTGGATACCCGATTATCCCCAAAAAATACAATTAGATCGTAGTAATTGAACGCCTCATAGCGTTTTTTTTTCTCTTGCCGCTCACGTCCTACCATTGCAAAGTATCTATAGTGAAAAAATAATTATGTATTGGCGAAGAACTTACTTCGATGAGAGACAGAACTGGAGACCCATGTCCTCTGCAAGCATACACCTATGGTGTATTTTTATTATTCTGCTACGACAGAAAAAGAAGAAAAAGAGGAGGATGCTATGGGAGGAAGGTGCAGGACAACAAGTTAAACACGCCTTTGCCTTGAAAAACGTTTCTGGCTTTTATGTCACGTAGGTGTTCGTGCCCGCCATACAAATATCTGGCATTCGCGAACCGAGATGTAAAACCTGTCCAGTGAAAACGGCCGTCTCCAACAATTTGTATAAAAGGCACCATTGCGTTTAATGATAATAATAATATTAATAATGTTATTAATTCCTTTATTTTTTACCACAAAATTTTAAAGGTGAACATGGGAAAAAGATGTAAAAACAGCTTGACTGACGCCTAGCCACCCCAAACAAACAGTCGCTAAGCAAGCACCGAAGGATTTGTACAATAACATTTGACAAATTCATAACATGAGTGAAAAGTCGTCCCACAAAAGAAACAGCGTTTTACAAAGCAATAACACATTGAGTCAACACACACATCCCTAAGAGATATATCACATTCCAACTAAGCTCTACAAAACCACTGCTCATTGTTGATAATAAGGTTTGACATAAAATATTCCCGTAGAATGCTCACCGATGTACTGCTGATATCTATATCTCGCCTAGTCAGCTGATTAAGGGTAGTTGGTAAAGTAGATGCCCTATTTTGATATTCGTAATTAGTTCTCGAAAAGGGTACTTCCCAAGGTTCCTTAATCCGTGTTGGATATGTATATACCTTTCTGTTTTAGGTTCGCTAGGTCTTCGAGGTGACGCTGGGGTAGAGTTTTGATATTTTAAGATGTCTTCTCTTAAAGATAAGATATTTTTCACATAAACGATATTTCTATAAATCAAACATTTTTACTACACCACGTTGACCAAAAATATCACTAACTGTAAATTTAATGTCAACATTACACATATTTCTTAGTATCTTTCTTGAGAACATAATTATTTTCTGGAGGTTGGTATAGGGTGCCCCACATGAGATGACCATGATTTGACAGTGAATAGAATAATGAATTATACAAAATTAAATTTGTTCTGAGTGGTAAGGTGTGTTTATGCCTATATACAATAACGACTATGCTAGATACTTTAGATATACAGTGATGTCTGGTTGATATGGACACCTGCGTTCCTCCCAAAAATCATCAAAAACGTGTGTTGTCCATAATAACGAGACAAAAATGCACGCATTTTCTTAGCGTGTCTCTGAAAATGGTGTCCTTATAGCGGGGTATCCATATTAACGAAGTCCATATTAAAGAGACATGACTGTAATAAAATTATTATGGTCATCCCATGTTAGGACCCTCTTTATTTAAAAACCACGCCTAAGGTTTTAAATTAAAAAAAATTAATCTGAGCAGATTTAAAAAAAAATGTCCTTAGTAATATTGATACGCCTATTTTTTGGTCGCATCAAAACTGCCTTCGTTTTATTCACGTTTATTCTTAAACCATTATGTTTCCTCCAAACATCAAGCTTTTTTTAGTGTTTCATTCGCATCTTTTATAAAAACCGAGGCGTTATCACCGTTAAAAAATAGGCTTGCGTCATCAGCATAAATACCAAAGTATATCGATGGACTTATGTTTAATATGTCATTTATATAAATGGTGAACAAGAAAGGCCCTAGAATACTTCCTTGAAGAACGCCTGATACAATCAATTGGATACCAGACAAGCGACCATTTATATTAACATATTGCAAAGTCAAAGGGTCTAGAGCAGGGCAGCGACTAAAGGTGTTCAATGCCATTCCGCCTTTCCAGAAAACGAACGACGTGATCTATAAATCTCAGTTCTACATCTACGAATGTCACGCAGCGACATTGGAATGGAGTTTGTGAACCTACTAAAAGAAATGGTATTCTGAGAAAGAAAATGCGGCAAGTCTCGACGTAAGCATGAGCGAATGTTGATAATTACAAAAACCGTAGCGCGACCGAAAAAAACAACACAAAGAATTGTCCTTTGAATTCTTATTCATTGGGTTGGTGAGTAGCTCACATGAGTTTCACCACAAATGCTAGGTGCTAAGTTTTACAGCATGTGCTGCCCCTTTGACGCGTTGCTGACAAAAAAAAAGTAACCGATTACAACTACAAATATTTTGTTGAAAAATGTAACATATTAGAGTGAACAATTACTGCATCACAAAAAAGAAAATTACTACAAAGTAATTGACTACTTTTTGACGTTACTTATTTTATTTTTCATTACGAAATAAAAAATGAGTACATATGTTCAAAGTGGTCACATTTTGTTTCTTTTTGTCATTCACAGTTATTGCTAATATCATTCATCACTTCCTTCAGGAATAGAGATAGACATAGGAAGGAAGAGAGAGAGAGCGTATGAGAGAGGAGGATAATTAAACAGCCACATGCTGGACTAGTTGATCCCTGATCTAGTATCAAGAAAAAATCGTCGATGAGATAACATTCTATTCTTAGTACGCTCTATACAAGCACGCGCTGGTGAACTCTTTTGAGATGGAATGGGGAGGGGGGAGGGGGGGGAGGGGGGAGCTCTTCGTCGTGCCTAGATGAGTTCCGTGCAGAACAGTCATCTATGCCGAGGCAAATCCGGATCGTAACAACCTGTACACAGAAAACGAAGCACTCTCGAAAGTTCAAAAGTCAGAAAGTGACTGAGCACGTTGACATTCTAATCCTTCTGGTATCTTTGTATCTTTGTTAAAGAAGTCATTAAACGCTTTTTAAACTTTTTTCTGTTTAGCTTTCCTCCTCAACTGATAAATCGCGCATTCTACCAAACATTTAAAGAAGACGGAAAGGGGGAGTCCCCTCTTGCTCGGACTCTCGTTTCTAGGGGGACACAGCGATTCTCCCTAAAAGATTACCCCTTCGCTCAAAATTCAAACAAAAGTTGCTTTCTCCACCCCGTTCACCCCGAAGCTGACGGTACTGTGAAAGCTACGTGCTTGTTGGGCCAGGCACACTTTTGCCACGTGATCACGCTCTCTCGGGTTTACCCACACGCGGGGAATGAGGTCAGGTGATGAAAGGGAGGCGGCTGATTGGTCGGGCAAGCGCGTAGCTTCCACCACAATGTCAGCTTAGCTATGAAGGGAATAAGTGAGGTCCGGTGTGGTGTGACGTGCGTTTGGGCCCGGTGAGGCGCTGCGGGGCCCCCACGACGCGCTGCGGGGGCCCGGTGACGAGCTGCGGGGGCCCGGTGACGCGCTGCGGGGACCGCGGATGTATCACAGTGAAAAGGCAGAGAGCTTACGAAGGGAAGGAGGTACGAAATAGTCCGCTGTCTTTTTAAATTTTCGTACCGAAAGTCAGGCTTTTGAATTTCTACCTTTTTTTCTTTGGCCCACTGAGCGATGTGCTATTAGTAAAATCCCAATATAAATTGGTTTATTCCAGCCCAAAATTCGTTTCATGGGCCCTATAAGTTGTTCATGGGTCAAAAAAAAGTGTCCAGCATTGGTTCAACATAAACGAGTGACAAAGTGGATAGTTGGGCAGGCCATTTTGTTTATAGTTTTAAAACGCCAAAGCGCCGAAAAAAGACAAGGACCCTGACGAAGAGATACAATACGAGGCGCACTCGCAACTCTTGTTTACTCAGAAAATATATACCTAATATGGGCCCCCAACAGCCAGTCAGTCATCAGCGTGTCGGGGCAATTCTTGTCTAATATACTGAAATTATTTCTTTGGTAGGGTGACTGCCGCCTCATTAAAGAAATCTACACCCTTATCCCGAATTCCACATGCCTCGTGCACCTCTTTGCTTGTTTTATCTTGGTATTGAGCCAAAATGTGAATGTCCTGCAACACAATCGGGCTAGTTCTACAATGAAAGGCGAGATGACCAAACTATTTAGCTCGCGTAGCTGCCGCATGCTCGCGGGCACGGTCATTAACGCAGCTGCCCGTCTGGCCAGTGTACACAGCGCCGCAAGAAAGGTATTTTGTTATCAACTCCCGCGGCACACTCAGCAATCTTTTTTGTTGTTTTTTGCCGCAATGATGAGGTTTGCGGGGGGCTGTTTATTTTATGGCAAAGTCGAACCATCCGATTAGGAGCTGAGAAAAACACAGGAAAGGTTGAAACAATGGGCCACTTTCTTTAAATGATGTGAAACTAAGTGCAAGTAAGGAATAAACGCCGGCCTTACATTGGGCCTCTCGTGAGTAGGTTCGCCTGTTCTTCCGAGCACTGCGAACAAACTTTTGGCGATCTCGCTTAAACACCTTTACGAAAAACCCCTGCCTCTTGCAGTTTTTTTTTTTGTCGAGCCAATTTTTTTTTTTTTTTGAACGGAATGCTTGCAAATTATTTTTAGAGCAGCCCCTAAGCACGTTTTGGCGAAGCTCCTTGTGACTAACTTTTGACTAACAATGCTACTTTTAACTAACCTTGACGAACAAATAGATTTCGACTTTGCCATAAAATCAACAGCCTCCGGCGACAGTCTGATCCTCGCCGCAAAAAACACTAGTCTAAATTTCCTGAGTGTGCCTCGGGGGTTGTTTACGAAATACCTCTCCCCTGCGGCGCTGTTGTCGCGACCGAGCAGTTGTCCGTGACTTGGTGTGCGGTAGGGAGCCAAGCCAGGCCAGGACCTCATCAGGACGCAGGAATCGGGAAGGACCAGCGAGCAGGAGGGGTGTCTCGTATAACTCTATTTCTTTACAAATTGAAAGATTCAACTTTAGAGCACTTGAGAACACACGCTAGCAGCCGCCTGCATGTGCTTTTATAGTGTCGTATTTCCCCATAACCTGAGCAGGAAATCTCCACGGTCCATGCCTCGACCAAAGTGGTGGGGCCATTGTTCCTAACGTCCAGGCACGCCCCTCCCCTCTCCCTCACACACCACTTCTCACGTCACGCACATCGATGGGCCAGACGTCCTTGATCACTGTGTCGCCGGTCAATCTGGGCGGTCCACGACGCCTACGAAGTCCGGATGGAAGCAGATAGATAATTCTTCCTAATTGCAGGCGTCTTGGCTTTCGTGCGGTAGCGAAATAGTCCTATAAACGCTCGAAGCTGGTGAAGGGGCGTGTTTGTCCAGAAGCGTCCCAAAGCTGACGGGGCGACGAGGGGCCGGTTGGTAATTAGTTCCGGTGAGGACACTGGTGTCGGTCAACTTGATAATTTCTAGTTGGAGGCCACGTCGTCCCTTTGTACAATGGCAGGTTGACGACCCCATGGCGCCTCTCGCTTTGCTTCCGGGCACAGCTGACCAGAGTTACCTGGCGACGACGCTCAGGGCGACAATAGTCACGTGGGGACTTTCGCAACACTGTCTACATTGGCCAGACGGGTAGATGCGGTAATGAACGTGGCCGCGAGCATGCGGCAGCTACTCAAGCTAGCCTGGCTGGTCATCTTGCCATTCATTGTACCACATGCGCTTGCACGCCTGTGTTGCATGACATTACGATTTTGGCTCGATACCAAGATAAAACAAGCAGAGAGGTGCACGAGGCATATTAAAATCGTGACAAGGCTGTAGATTGCGTTATGAGGCGTCAGTCGCCCTATCAAAGAAATAATTTGAATATATTAGACAAGAATTGAACCGACAAGTTGATGACTGACAGGTTGACGGGGGCGTATGTGAGGCATGTAATTTTCGAATACACAACAGGTGTGAGAGCTACCTTGTGCCATATCTCTTCGTCTTAGACCTCGTCCTTGTTTGGCGCTTTAACATTTCAAAAATAAACAAGTGACGCACAGCGTGACAGAGCGGTTATTACGTGAAAAAAACTCAACTCAATAGTTCTAGCTCGTTGAGAAACATATGTTTGATTACTTGTAATTCATTACAAAAAATAGTGATTGGATTACAGCGAACGTTACGGTAGAAAAAAAGTGGTTTAATCTTAAAAAATTGCAATAAAATGTAATTGATTACAAGTAATCAGCTACTTGTAACTCGTTACGTAATAGTCACTACTGTCACATTTAAAAACGAAAACTTGATTCCCAAGAAATTAAAATAAACATTTCATTATAAACTGTATTGCTGAATATCTTCGCTCCATCGAAAAAAAAAGTATTTGTTTTGATATAATTTTTTTAAATAATAGTAGCAATGTATTTTAATTTTAGCAATGCTGTCGAACACTCCCGAATTCGCACAAAGGACGCTTCGACCTTACGTCTACCAGGTCTTTAATTTAAAAAGAAAACACTTAAAAAAAGTTAGAGTTGAATTTTTGGTGTCTTTTTATCTCGTGAATCTCAATATCACGTTCGTTTTCGACGAAGGTGTAACTAAACGCGAGAAAACAGGAAAACCTCCGACCAGTCGTGACGTCATACTAGGACCTTTGGGTCGCCAAGCGCGTGTCGCCAATGTGGGCAGCGCGTGTAATTGCCAGCTTGCCAGGTATATTTTTCCGCACTGACGCCAGTCGTGACGTCTATTTCTGATCTTTCTGAAAATAGCAAGAGCGCGCGTGCATAGCCTTGACAGGCGCTGAAGATGCGCGGGAGCAGGGATTCCGAAAACTCCCAGTATGACGCCAGCCCCGGGAAGGAGGTGCTTCAGCGGTACTTTAAAATTAATTTCTGCAGCTTCCCTGCACCAATTTGAAAAAAAAATAATCTCGATATTCGTGATCCTGGAGGCCAAACGAAGATGATCTATACGTGTTGCTCCTCAAATACAGAACCCCTTCAGTTTCTCTTTAAATGCTTAGGAATAGTCACATTTCCCGGAATGTATTGGTCCTGTGTAATTTTCTTTTTCAGTACGCTGTTTGATTTGCCGACGTGCCTTATCGCCACGTAGATTTTATTTTTTATTGAATTGGCCGCTGACTTGGGGTTTCCACGTCGCGTACCGCGATTCTGTGACCATAAATTCCAGCCGAAACATCGCCGGTCTTAATCACAACTACGTATATAGGAAGAATTGACACTCGTGACTCTTAACCGCGGGCAATTTGGCTTTTTAAGTGTGCACTGTAATACGTCTCGCCCATTTCGCTTAAATGATTTTGTCCTTCCGGAGCAGGCCAGCGTTGTAACGATACATTTCGGGGCAAAATGCAGCCCGTATCTCCAAACGACTGGATCCCGCTTGTACTCTCGTCCGAGCTCGCAATCAACTAAGTGAAGTCGCAGAGATCATGGCGGCGGCAGAGGAGCACGTGGATACTGCAGATCGGCAGTCAGTGGCTAGTCGTCAGAAACTTCGGCTTTATAGGGCTGAAGTCGTCCTATCACGCTAGCGTCAACAGCGTTCACTCGCCTACTTCGAAGCTTGTACGATCATTCACCTGGGTCGCGTTCTCCAGTGGCTCATGTGTGAATTCAACGTTAAAACCTACCTATAAAGGTGTATTCCCGTTGTTTATTATTCTTGCATAATTGCAAACAACGTCGTAAATTTATAGCTCATTCGAAATTTCTAGTCTCATTACCGCATTAGTATAACCTCTAATTTAAATTGTAAAAAGGAAAATGTGTGCATGACAGTATGAGTGTATGCTATGTTGTTGAAGGATATATTCAAGAATCACTGATAAGGAAGGCTGGTATATGCGGTTAGCTAAACGACTAGTGGGTCGAGTGCGGAATTGGGGAGGAGATCGAACAGTCACGCCTCTTGCGGTACGCTTCAGCTGTGGGGACAACAAACCTTATTTTCTTGTTTGTTTTTGATCCGAGAAATCGAAGATGACGATTCCAAGGCCGCTCCTCGTGCGACTAAAGCACGGGTCAGAGCGAAGCGCTCGTGCCCAGGCCGTGCTAGGCGAGATTCAAGTTCTTTGTTATGTTGTGTTAGTAAACACCGGGCTGTGTGGACAACAAGCTCGATGAAGCGCCCCCTATAGTTCGATCCCCTGCCCAATAGCGTCCGTGCATATATGTCAAAAGAATTCACTCGAACTCGAGGGATTGTCCTTAGCGACTTTTCATCCTTGAAGTCTTCATGTCCGCAGAATATCGCGGTGCCTGGATCATGCAAACTAGGTGGGTACAGCGTAAGTTTGGAGCATATTAACTTGGTATCAGAACACCCTTGCCTGGGGCTGGGAGCTACTTTTCCGCCGTTGAAGATAACGCACATCACTATACCATGTTCCACCTCATGATCATGTACCGCAGCGAAAGCTACAAGAGCAAGTGTCTTGTTCAAGATCGCACCTGCATTACATGCTGGAACTTCACGGCAAGGAGAGCAGCGGCCCAAGTTAAGAACACGGACTTCCAGCCCTCACGGCGGTACATATATTAAGTGAAACGGATTTTATGAACACTGGCTCATGGAGGGCTGATTACGTCAACTGCTCAACTGCGACAGTATACTATAAGAAAGATGACACATTTCTGGTGGCATAGTTATCCCAGATTTTATTGTTGTGTTTCATGAGTTCATGTTGCCCACGGCCTCTGGATCCCTGCCGCTTTGGTACGGCCTGCTGCTTCACCAGGAGATGCATAGAAACATCGATCCACCCGAGTTTCCTGACCTTGTTGCTGGACGAGAGGAACAGTGGTCACGGGCAATTAATTCGCGTGGATCGGGCCTTGCCTCTCTCCCGCTTGTTTGCACCCAGTCACTGTGACCGCAGCGGGCGACGTGTCTGACCGAGCGTGTCGTTGTAGTCGGCGTTCCGCGATTCGAGAAACACTCACTCCAGTGATAACGCCACAGATAGCAACCAAAACAGAGATCAACCGAAACATCACGTCGCGAATTGACGACGAGATGTTACTTTCGGTGGCGTTACGATAAGGATCAGCAATTGCCAGCGATGATTCTGATGGTATGTGTAAAAAGAACGGTGGACGCTTGGAATAAATCCGTCCTAAAACCATCACCGGTAAAGGTTGACAATCTCACATCACTCTTATTTCCATTCTTAAGAGTAGAATTTATCGAACTAAATGAATGAGCGTAAACGAGCTTATGACAATCGAAGATTACGTAAACCCCTAAACTGTAAGTAAAAAAGAAAAGAAAAAGAAAACAGAAAAAAAAGTTGACACGAACACTGAAAGGTTTTGAACACAGCTGAAATTTTATTTTTCAAAAAGTTTTAACTAAACACAGTAACAAAAATAAAAACGAGATGGAGGAATCGAACAACCTCTTTTCATAGCTGCGTCACCAAACTTTATGACTCGTCATGAACTGTGTCAGTAAGTTCTGTGTTTGAGTTGTGGAAAGAAGGTACGTGTTTGTTTTCTTCGTCCTCGTTGTTTTTCTCAAGATGCTTATTTAAAAACTTTTCTGAAAAAAAAATTAAAGTCCTTTACAAATCTTTGCAATGCAAAATTAGAGCGGAGCTCTCGAGGAAGAGGAGGGGAGGCTATGTCCCTTCTTCTCTCCTGTACCCCCTCCTCCTCCTCCTCCCCTCCTCCTCCGTTTCCGCTACGCGGTGACGCTAGATTCAGGTCCAGACTCTATCACAATCGTGTTCACTTTGCTGGTTGTGACAGGTACCGCCACATATTTACTCCGCGAAACTTTACGCAAGATACCTACGAGGGATAATTTAGCATGTACAAATGATATGTTGAGGAAGGATTGAAAAGGTTTAGAGGATAAGAGACTTAACGATTTAAAACAGTCCTAGAATTTGTTTCTTTTGGGCGTGTCAGCAATTTTTGCTTAAAAATGTCTTGCTTAGAACAAACAATTTATGCTTGTTTTAAACGAAAGCATAGCTCCAGCCACTTGTGAAGTAGCACACCATTACTGCTTCCCTCCCGTGAAGCAGCTGCGAGGCGCGAGACAAGATTTTACGAGATCGCGTGATGATCCGTCGCTTGAAGCTCCGTCAATGAAAAGGTCAATAATACACAGCAGGATGGAGTTTCGATTAATCATGGTGTACAAAGTCGCGCAGCGTGAAGTGCCTCCAACCAGCGCCTTTTGTATAGTTACACTATGCTTGTCGAATTCTCTCCAAGAGATGTCCAGGCACGTTGCACCACCTCACAACGTGCACGAATAGCTAAATAGCGCCGCCAACCACCGTATGTTTCTTTTTTTTTCCCTAGCGTGTGGTATTTATATTTTATTGGAAGATATATTATATATATGTTTTTAACAGCACGTGAAAAACCTTTCTAGATGAGACCACCCTGATTTAAAAAAGTTTTGGTGACACAGAAACTACAAAACAAGCACGGCCAGGTGGCGCTCGGAGAGCGCAAACGCGGAGAAAGCTCGGCCGCCTTCTTCGGCGGCAGTTTGTGGCTTTGGCAGTTACATTGAATCGCTCACACTGAAATACTTGGCGCCGACTCGTTGGTGGGTGAATAACAAAACGAATAAGAAATAATATTCAGCTGAAAACCACGAGTCGGTGCCCCGTATTTCGGAAATGCATGCCTATAGCTTCTGTTAAACGTTTTACAGACGCTTTTTAATTTGTAGTACGATTGGTATCTGTTTTCAACACTATAGGAGCTGACGGCAATGTTAATGTGTAGAGGTAAATTACAGAGTATCTGTAAAACAAAATGTAACTCAGAGTTTGTAAAAAAATGAAGGACGCTTACAATTCTCTGTAACACCGAATCGGGGCGCAGCTCTTGAGGAGGAGGAGGGGTGAGGTGGAAGGAAGAGTACGCCCCTTCTCCCACTCCGTACCTTCGGCTGCCTCCTCTCCTGCTCCTCCCATTTACCGGAAAATTTTCGCTATATTTAGCGGGAAATTCTTTCGTTAAATTTGGCGGGAAAATTTCCTGCTAAATTTAGCGGTAACATTTCCCCGCTAAATTTAGCGGAAAACTTCTACGCTAAATTTAGGGGAAATTTTTCGCTGAATTTATCAGGGAGATATTTCCACTAAATTGAGCGGGAAAAATGTTCCGCTAAATTTAGTCGTGAATTTTTTCCGCTAGACAGCGGGGAAATATTCCCGCTAAATTTAGAGGGGAAATTCTTCTGCTAAATTTAGCGGAGAAAGTTTCGCGCTCAACCTAGCGGGGAAATGTTTCCGCTAAATTTAGCGGGGACTTTTTCCCGCTATGTATAAGAGCGTAATTTTTTCCACTCAGTTGATCGTGGAATTTTTCCGCGAAATTTAGCAGAAAATGGTTGCCCTCATGACGTTCCACATGACGTCACGTGTGACATCATTATGAGAAACGTCCCATAATGCAATGCGCTATTACGCAGACGCCGACGGCGACGGCGACTCCGCTCAACCCGGAAATGAGCACCTAAGAGCTGCGCTCGAAAAGTAAAAAGAACAATTTTGTTCCTAGCAAAAACAAGCCATTTGGGCTGTTTTTCCCAGTACCTTTCTCTAAACATTTCTTAGAATGTCCCTTTCTGTCGGTGCTGCTGTGGCAACATCATTGAGTCTCCTACGTAAGAGATGGTTGGCTTCACTACACCACAGGCTTGTGCTGAACACCTATGTGGCTCCACCGCACGTAAGCGACCCCTACTGTTTGCTGTCTCACTTCCGCTTGCGACTGCTCGGAGTCGACAAATTGTGTAGCTTTATATGAGGCGCTGCCCCAACAATCCGGTTCTTTCCTCCACCGTGACTGCCCTACAAGGACAGATTGCTCAGGGGATTCGGGTCACTAGAATGTTTAATATTTATATATACTTGGAAAGTCAGAGCACGGTGCAATCTCAAGGAAATGCAAGCATCGAAATCTGTTGTCGCATTTTTGTGACAGGCTGAAAGGTGGTTCTAGTTGCTAGCAGCTAGCAGGCGATTCATTACGAGCCTTCTAAACATCACAATGTTCAGCGAGTTTGTGAATCCAGACGTTTTTATGCTTGTACTTTCTGTGACTGTTCTAGCCTTCATTCTGCTGATGTACTGGAAGGGAGATTCCGCCCGGAATAGTGACAAGGTAAGCCCCAATCTCTGCTACCCTACCTATTGAGGCTTCTTGTATTCTTTTTTTTTTGTTATTTTAATGCGCGAATGTTACCTCTTGGCGAAATCAGGGATCACTGCGTTTTTCGTCTCAGTTGTAATGTAAATAGGGTTCTAGTATAGAAGTTTTAAGGCTTATACGACCACCAATGCATACATAACTAGTGAGGACGTTCTACGTTGAGGTATTTCGCTTACCGAAAGGGTGTATCTTGGTGAGTTTAAGTGTGACCGCACCTCTTCGATAGACAACGAGCGCACAGGCAGATAATCGACGGCTGTAACTAAAGCAAACGTTGCTGTTGTGAAGAGACTTGCTAAGATGATCCTCGACTGAAAACGAGGAGGTCCTGAAGATTAGTTAGCCGAGTGCTTCGATGATTCTTCATGCTGACCTTCGTCTCAAAAACAAACTTAACGATCGGTCTAGAGCACTCGTCCTGCTGGAGGCCTCAGAAAAAGAAATGCTCGATTTTTCTTGACCTACCTATAAAGTCGGCCTACACAGAGTGTGTTTCAGCAGCATTCTTCGGGGGTTGTGGTAGACATTGCATTTCTATTTCTATGGTAATAGCATGCGTTTTTATTCCAAACACTGCCCCTTTACATGTGATGCTGCGCGCGTCTTGGATTTCTTGTTTCTTGCCATCAATTGCTCGAAAGCTAACGCCGAACACCAGCCACGAACGTCGAATGACGTACGCGGTAATTCCGAATGCCGGAGTCAAACGATCAGGATTTACGTTTAAACAGTTATTAGAGACCACCATGGTAGAGACAAAGGCAGCTATATTGAAATCTGTATGCTAACTGGTGCAGACATCCGAACGCGATAGCGAACGTTCGCGTTATCATGAGGTCCGTCAGAGCGGTTTCAGTGGCCCCAGACCGCGGTAACAGGAACGTGGCATTTGTCAAACAGGACTCTCAATTAATTCTGCCACAACTATCGACAGGTACGAAAGTTTTGAACACAGTTTTTTTGCACGCAGACGTGAGATCTAGGCCATACCGTCTGGTATATTTTCGAGACGCCCTGGTTGGATTGGCACTGCTCCCCAAGGTGGCCCCTCTGGGGGCGTACCAATACAATCATGTCTGGGCAATAACATTCAAAAATGCCAAAAGCAAAAAAAAATCTTGCTGTGAGCAATTTTACGGTTAAGGAGGGCCTGTGCGTCGTGGTCGACCCAAGGAATCAGGACACACGCCTGAAACTTCACTGGCTGCTGTACCATGTCCCCGATGATGAAGTGCGAGCGGCTCTGGGGGCCTATAGAAAGGTGACTGAACTTGCCAGATACATGCGGCGTTCACAAGGGGCACGCGCCTGGGTTCGACGACGTGCTTCGTGTCCCTCAGGATCAAGCCGGAAGTTACGGTGGATGCTCTTCCATAGCAGTTGCGCGTCGCCGGAGATTTGGAGCTCGTGTTTGTGCCAGGCAGAGGACTCCTGTGCCTTTCGTGTCGAGGAAGGGCCGCATACAGCGGGAGTGTCGCGTGCCGTGCTGTGCTCTCTGTCGTCGTTTTGGCCACGAGGAGAGCCAGTGTGTATGGACTTACGCGAATGTCACTACGCCCATGGGCGACGACGACGCCTCCGAGTATCTGAGACGGCAGAAACTGCCAGTGGCGAAGGTTGTGAGCAATTTCGCGCGGCAATGTTGCCCAAGAGCTCCGCTCGGGATAAAGACGGAAGCCGGAACGGCGGGGAGCAACGCCTGAAGCCTGATCCTCGATCTGCGGAAGCTACCACTCGGACTGAAGGCGTCGCCGAGGCCTCAACTAGGCTGCTGCGAGGACACGCAGCGAAGAGCAAGACGTCATAAACGCCGAGAAGGTAGGCTCCGGCGGTGTAGTCGTCAAGCGAGCTTGTAACCAAGACGTCGGCGATGGACTGAACCCCGGTGTCATTCTTCTCGACAAGCCGCCTCAAAAAGCGACTCTCGTACGTCATGCTACCGTCAAGCCGAAGCCCAACATCCCACCGGACGGGCGACCGCCGGCGAGGACACAATCCTCCTGGCAAGGAAGGCCCGAGCTCGACTGGACACCTCGACTCAAGCTGGAGAGCGACGAGATTCGGAGGGGACGGTGTGTACGAGGCGCCACGTCGAAGCACGGTTAGAGACCTTTGGCAATCCTGTTGGTGGAATGTTGACCGGGCGATACACCAGGCGATACAGCTGACACACTGGGCGATACACCGGGCCTATGAGTCCGACGTCTCCCTTGTTACGGGCTTTAGCTGAGCAAGCTGGTTCATTGCTTGTGAATGGGGCTTGCTTAACACAAGAAACACACACAGAAAAAATATAACATTCGCACCGCTGGACAAGCAACATTTAATAATAGGCAGGGTAAACGAAAACCAACGTAGACACCAAGAGGCTTGTAACATCGCACACAAAACAAGGTACGCCCAATGTCAAAACGAAGTCATTTATAACATTCCATTAGCATGTGGAAGGTGTTATATTGGGCAGACAGGGCGCTGTATTAATGATAGAACCAGGAAATATGCCACATCTCTTCGAAACTTGACAGCAGCAGGACACCTTGCAGCCCATTGTCGCGCATGCCAATGCGAGGCAGCGTTGTGCAACGTAAACATCGTGGGTCGACATAAAAATCAACTCGCCCGTGAACTACTGGAAGCCCTAGCCATCGAAGAAAAAAGTCGAGGACTGTGTTAGTGCTTCTTCCTTTACACTACACAACTCAGAAGATTTTCCTGCGGAGTGATATGAGTTCCAGGCAAAGGTAGAAGAAGAGGAGGATCGCTTAAAGAAAACAGAATAGAAGGGATCAGAACATTCCGACAGCAAAAAGGTCAATGCGTTAAAGGAAAAGAAATTACGAATTAAGTATAAAGAAAAAAAAATAGATCAAGTCTAAAGAATTAAAAAATCTAAGTTAATGTAAAGAAAAATAAAACCGAAATCAAGCATTAGCAAAGAAGGGAAAGGAGGCATCATTAAATGTTGCTAGTCCAGGGGGGCGAATGTTATATTTTTATCTATGTGTGTTTTTATGTTCAGCTGGCCCTTGCACAAGTGACGTCTCCCGTCAACGACCCGATGTGAGCACCACGGGGCCCGTTTGATCTAGCTCATGGTAGTGAACCTTGAGACAGGCCTTCGAGTTGCCACGCTGAACTTCCGGGCCTTGGCAGCAGGGCGTCCGCGGTATCAGCTGAGCCGGCTTTTTCTCAAAAACGACCTGGATGTAATCGCTGTTAAAGAGACATAGATTGAAAGCGATGACCAAGTGGGCCGCTTGATGCAATCATTCAGAGCGCGGTACAATATATCTGTGCCACTTTGTTGAAACTTCAGGAGGGTGTGCGTTGTTTCTTCGTAATTCATTAAGTATTGTTGAAGAAGCAGTTACTGTACGTACTACAGGTCGTTTGATTTTTTCTTCTTCTTTGGGGTTGCACTGGCTAGCAATATGCGTGCGTACGCGCCAAATCGTGCAAGTGATCGGAGAGTGTTTTTCGAGCGCGTTGCTTTTCACCTAAATTGTGAGAGAATTATTATTTTTTAGGAGAGTTTAAATGTGTATGCGATGTGGACGACAGTGTGCGTAACCTGCCGGTTAAGGACGAGAGCTCTCTTTTTTTATCTTGTTAACGCAGGAACAAAATTTAGAGGACAAATGCTATCTTTTGCCTAATACTAATTTTCCTCAATTTAAACACTTCCGGCGTGAAAGCCACGCGCCTTTAGATCGAGTGTATGTCCCCGCTTGCCTTGCACCACATTGTGAAAACTATGAAATTCCTCAAGTCTCTTTTAGTGAACACAATTTAAATATTTTTTTCAATCACAACAACAGAAAGAAAATCGCGGGTCAATTGGGAATTGTGGAAGTTTAATGATAAGTTGCTGAAAGAATATACTTTTGGGGAGGATATAAAAGAGAACATTGAAAAATTGCTCGCGACTGAGATGAGAAGTTTCTTTGACATGTTGGAGCATTTTAAATACAAAATGAAAACAAATGCGATTGAATATGCATGTGCGTTATGGCGTCAGAAAAAAATAAAAAAAATAGAAGCTGCTGTGTCAGCTGAATGTCTTGTTGTGCATTCAAATTAAAACACCCAAAAAAGTTTGCTAAAAAATAAAACAAAGTTAAAAGCAAACTTGCGCTTATAGATGAAGAAAGATACAGAGAAGCCATGATAAGGACCCGCGGTGAACGTCTATGGTTAAATTAAACGCCGACGAAGCGCTCGCTGACTGACGAAAAAAATATATGCGACACAACATGAAATAAAAGAAAGAGTACGGGGCCGCGGTTAATCGAAATATAAAAGACAATCGAAAGCGCATTTGTTGAGCAGCATCAAGATCTGCTGGGGCGCCGGAGAAATGTAGAATACAAACTTGACAGCACCTTTTTACCACTCATGCCAGAGTTAAGTGATGAAGTTAAAGCTGGTATCGAAATACCAATTAGTGTTAGGGAGATAGAAAGAGAAATTCCCAACCTCAGCGCAGGAAAATCTGCCCGCCCCGATTGCTTAGACGCGGCTTTTTGAAAGGCCTTCAATGGTGACGTCGCTGAGACACTTCAACATATGATAAAGGAGGCATATGACAAAAAAGCGATGAACCCATCTTTTCGAAAAAAGTAATATATTTTGACGATAATAATTCCTGGCGAAGTGCAACAAGGGGAACAAAGGACAAACACAAATCTCCAAACCCAACTGGGTGACCGGTGCGCGACCAAAAAATTCGCCTGGTCCTGGTATCGAGGCAGGGACCTCTCCATTTCCAATGGGGCGCTCTACCAACTGAGCCAAACAACGTCATTAAAGCAAACGGGTTTTATCAGCTGCCACCAGTCTAACACCAACAAGGTTGAACGGCCTGCATTTTAAGGTTATGAAGATAATGCGATTAATACAAATGTACAAACGAGCTGGACAAGAATGACAATAATAACCCCTAGAGAAGGGTGACAAGGGGAAAAAGGACAAAAACATCTCCAACCAGAACCTGGCGGTTTTTTCAGTCGCGCACCAGTCACCTTGCTCTGTTTGGAGATTTTTGTTTGTCCTCTGTCCCCCTTGTTCCCCTTCTCCAGGGATTATTATCGTCGTTCTTGTCCAGCTTGCTCGCATCTTTGCATTAATTGCATTATCATCACATAATTCTGATTCCAAAAAGTGACGACCCTGTGAAACTCTTGTCAGTAGGTGTTACCGACCAATAAGCCTAACTAATGTAGATTAAAAATTCTTATGAAGGTCTTAGCGAGAAGACTGCAAGGTGTAATGGCATACATTGTTGGGCCTTTCCAAACATGTGGCGTCAGGGGGCGAACTATAGTCACTAACATGGAAGTTGCAAGAAATATACTGGAATGTTCCGATCTATTGGAACGGCGAGTGGCAATATAAAAGCTCAACTTAGAAAAGGTTTTCGACAGAGTAGAGCAAGATGTCTTTTTTGTATCTTAGAACACGCAAACGTCGTATCCGAACTCCCAAAAGGTGTTAAAATATATTGCGCGCAGTGTTGTGCGAGCATCATTGTAAATAAAAATGTTTCTGAAAGTTTTCAAGTTGTATCCTCGGTTAGACAAGGGTGTCCGTTATCACCGTTGTTGTTTGCGATTTATTTGGAGCCGTTTCGTATAAAACGTATTTGCAGTGATATAGTACGCGGGTTTAGGTTGCTGTCCAACGAAGTTAAGATTTTTCCGTATGCAGATGACATCGACGTCTTCCGTGACGATAAGGAAAGTATTAGTGAGGGGGTCAAGGAGGCTGTTACTTTTTATCAACTTACGGGGAGTGTTATCATTTGGGATAAATCTGTTGGCGTCTGGCATGGTACCTGGAAAAGTACACGAGCTGTTCTTGAAAGAATTCAGGGGACTTGTTCACTGGGCAAGTACTTCGGGGTGCAGCTCGAGCACTACTTAGATACTACTGAGTACCTGTGGGAAGAAACGGAACATGTGCGTACTAAAACGATAAAGAGGAAGGGGAGGGGTTTATTATTTTTGAAAGGAGGAGATCTCCTGCGTACTCGAGAGCCCAATCTCGAGTCGACGCAGGAGTGTGGACGGAATGCGAGACGTTGCGTTATATCTTCCCGTGAAGATCGTTACAGAGATCGAGAAGAATGAGTCTAAATCGCCCGGTGACTTACCTAAGACGTAGAACTTCTGCCGCAAAGCTCCCAAGGTAGGACGCCGGGCGGTTCAGATGAAGCGAGTCGACTATGGCGCTACATTGCCGCTGTCGGGAACGAGACACCAACAACTCTCAGAGACGAAGAAAGACACGACACACAGTGAAGAAGCTGGTAACACACTCAACGTTTATCTGTTTGTACTCGTTGATTACTTCACCCATAGTCACGCGACGCCTCCTACTTAATTGAAGAAAAAGAGAGAACGAAAATAACAAACACAATAGGTGGCAGCAAGTGCTGCCACCTGTCAGCTGTTAAAATCGCGACAATATTCTTCTCCTTAATTTTTAAAAGAGCAATGGAAGGATAAATAACAACCTCAAAACATTTCAGTCATATCGGAGACAACACGTTGGAAATGAAGCAACAACAAAAAAATGCTTTCATCAAACATGAACAGAACATCTGTGAAGTCCACTGGGTAACGTTCAGGATGGAATTAGTTCGTAATTATCAGGTTTTCCCCTTCCGATATAATTTTTTTTTCACAATTCTATAAAGTTATTGACTTCAACATTCGCGTCACTGGTTCAGTGTACAATACTGAGTGAGAGAGAAAAACAAATCACGTCGTCAACGCGTTTGAAAATTCGTCAAAGCATGGAGTTCAGTAACCACATGGTACTCGATCACTGTCTGAATACAAGTAGCATATTTTTCTGCGTTATGCTCTATCCAAAATCTCTGTCCTTGACACCAGTGAAGGTTTTTAGTTGGTTTGTTAGTAGTGTTGTTTTGTGTTTGGCTTTTTTCATAAACATGCCTTTTAGTACCGTGCCCAAAGATTTTTTGTTTTCTATGGTATGACACAATATAAAGACTCGTTGCAGCGCATGTGGCTGCAAAACAATTCTAACCTCGGGTAAAAAGCAAAAAAAAATATTTGATCAATCGATTCACTCTGCGCAAGTTTCATCACTGTACCATGTATTCTGCAATATTGAAAAAATAATTATACAGTGCCTCACATATCAATTAATTCAAAGTTCCAGAATGCTCTATCTTCATTCAGAATCAACACTCAATGCCGTTAAAGGCAGTGGCCATTGCATAGTCTCCCAGCCTGGCCGGAAGTCTCCTCTGTCGGCGAGGTCGATCCCTCGGAGCTGATAGCTCCGGCACTGCAGCTGCGGGTAATGCTTGTACTTGACTTGAGGTCTCGTCGGTGGAGTCTTCGAGTGGGTGCATCGAAGACCCCAACGGGAAAAGAGTGCTTTGTGAGCAAAAGTTAATCTCGTGCTGCAATTTTGACCCTGCCTGCTCTTTATCCAGGATAGGAGCAGAAAGGTCGCCATGAAGAGACCCTTCAGAGAGGTCAGTGACTGAACATGACACAGACCTGGCAGGGCGGTCGGGGTCTGTAGACTGCTCTGGGTCCTCGGACGAACCAGGACTGCCAGGAACTGCGGGAGGCCCCCGAGCAGCAACTCGGGCGGGCTCCAAGACTTGGTCAGGATCAGCAGCGGTGCCTGTTAAGGCAGCTGCAAAATCTGGCACCTCAAGGGAACCTAGAGCTGTAGGCGCCAATGCAGCATAAGAACCAGGTTCTACACGTGGCCCGGATGCTGCCAGGCCAAGTGCTAGCTGTCAGATCTCCTGGGCTTCCACTTGCCAGAGATTCCACCCCGGGTGGGGAAGGTGTCACCGCCCCTGGGTAAAAGACATCAGAAGGCACACGAAATGTGCCTGCCGACAGGCCGTCGTCATCTTCCCAGTCGTTGTCCGATGAGTGGTCAGGAGGTAGTTGTGTGGTCTTTGTCAGCTTGGCTGCATTTCATCTCCTGTCATCTTGCATCCTGTATGTCGCAGGTCCTATTTGTGTATATATCCTCTGTGATTCTGTGAATTTGCTGTGTAACTTGTCCTTGTGTTTTGGCTTGGAAACTCTGACGGCTTGACCAGACAAACTGTGGCCGCCTCACAGCTCTGCGTCTATCAGAGTAATCCCTCATCTTGTTTTGATATGTCTGTACCTTTGCTGGGAGATCAGCAGCCGCTCCAGAAGATTGGCGGGGGCTTCTCTCAAGGGCATGTCTTGCCCGCCAAGTCTGGACCCATGAATGCGTCCGTGGAGCAAAAGAGATGGCGCAAAACCCGTTGCGGGATCTACTGTCTGACGATACGCCTGAAGATGGTATCGGACAGCATCTGGAAGGGGCGACCTTGCACCACAGCCAGCTGGAGACAGGACTTCAGTACCCGGTTGAATCTCGGAACCTCTCCATTGCTCTGGGGGTGGTACAATGCCGTTCTTCTGTGCTTGATTCCTTGCTGATGTAGGAAGTCCTGAAGCTCTCTTGACGTGAACTGGACGCCGTTGTCGGTGACTATCTCAGAGAGGAGACCTCGAAAGAAAACGTTCTTCAAGAAGTCTACCACTGTTGTAGAGGTGACCGAAGACGTTGCTTGGATCTTAGGCCATTTGGATTGTTAGTCCAGGTGGGCTATGAAGAACCTTTGACTTGCTGGAGCACAATCGACTGGACCGATGATGTACAGTCCCAGTTTCTGCCAGGACTGCTCAGGGAACTTGACAGGCTGCAACGGTGCCGAAGCAGTCTTCACAGGCCTGCCGGTTGACTGACGTACTGTACAGTTATCCACCTTAGTCTTGATATTTTGGTTTATTAGGGGCCACCAGTGGTATTCTCTGATGACACTTGTGGTTCTGGATATCCCTGGTGGACTTTATGTGCGATGTGGATGATGTTGTCCCGAAGCTCCGTAGGAGCGACAAGCTTTTCAGCCTTGTAGAGGATGCCTTGGTAGATAAAGAGCCGGTCTATCACTTTGAAGTAAGACCGTAGGTCTGGAGGGATGACTTCTGGCTAGGCCGACGTGGTGTAGCGGATGACAGACGCTAACAAGGTGTCGTTTGCTGTTGCCTCCTGAAACTCTCTCTTGGACAGCGACACCGCCACTATGGAGACAACCCCTTCGTTAAGCTTTATGCTTTCTTCTGTGTCTGAGACTGGTAATCTGGAGAAGGCGGCAGCAACGACGCTGGTAGCGCCCCTCTGGAACTCCATTTTGAAGTTATAGTTGAGGAGTCTACTGGTCCAGCGGGTGATCCTCAGTGGCCAGATTCCAGATCCCTTGTTAAACAGGAGAGTTACCAACGCCTGGTCGTCCGTACAAATCACGAAAGAGTGTCCCCAAAAGTAAACGTGCCACTTCTCGCACGCCAAGAGGCACGCCAAGGATTCCTTTTCTCCAGCCGAGTTCCTACGCTCGGCGTCAGTTAAGGAACGAGATGCAAAAGCTAGTGCATGGAGCTGGTTCCCCTACTGCTTTTGTAAAACAGCTCCAAGACCGTACTGGGACGCGTCCATTGCCACGATGATGGGCAGCGTCAGATCGAACATGGAAAATATATGAACTTGTTGCATTGAAACCTTTATTCTCTGAAAACTTGCCTCGCCTTCCGGGAACCAGTTTAAACGCACTCCTTTATGAAGGAGGTGACGGATAGGTTCTACTACAGTAGAACAGTGGGAATAAACTTACTGTAGTATTTTACGAGTCACAAAAACGCCTTTAACTTGGTAGTATCCGAGGGAGTTTCGAAATCCAGGACGGCATCCACCTTGGATGAGAGGGGTGCAAGTCCTCTCATGGAAAGTTGGTGTCCTAAATATGAGAGTTCGATGACCTGAAAAACGCCTTTACGGTTTAACTTCATTCCCGCCTGGGAAATACGTTCCAAAACCTGACGGAGGTTGGCATCATGCTCCTCTATAGATCAGCCGTATACGATTACATCGTCAAGGGAAAACTGGACGCCTGGGCAGTCCTTCAGGATTTTTGACATAATATGTTGGAACACAGAGGGTGCTGAAGCTAACCCGAAGCAAACTTGATGCGATGTCTTGATTCACGAAGTTATTCTCTTCGCCTGCAAGTTCATGCGCCTATTTTGTTGCTTGGTGCGCACGAAACCTGAATTTCCTTTAATCCTATGGAATTGCATTCACCATACTCTGCCGTCCTCAATTAAACGTGTAAAATGTAGGGCTGGGCTATAGGTATAGAATAACATATACCGATTCATCGATTAATGATTTAGTCGCCAATATTTTTTTTATTGGCTAATCGGTAAAAGTTGGTGAAAGAAATCGACGCTTTTATTACACAGACCTGAACGAGTACACCTGTATGGATTCCCAAGTGATCACCGGTCACATATGTTTCGTTGAAATTTACTCATCACAATTACCCTGCTCGTCACCAGCCTCCTGTGTTGTACGAAACAGCATTTAAGGAACGGCGTTCCTGGAACGCGTTCCCTTTAGGAGGAACGTAGGAACGTCGCCGTTCCATTTAGCATCGGTGGAACTGGAACGAGAAGTCGTTATAATTTTACTGTAACGGAAAAAGGAGCGGCGTTCCTTTTTTTGGCTTCCAGTCGGGTAATTTTTGTTTTACTTTCTAAGATGGAAATTCTAAAAGTATAAAAACAATATCTTTACGAAGAGTAGGATCTCGTTAACTTTTTGGTTACTTACCCTAGTGTCTATTTTGTCTGGTCCTCACTTGGTAACAGTCGGATGCAGGAGAGCAAGTGAACATCGATTTTTTTTCAGTGCCCGAGAGTGCGGTGCAGAAAGCAAAATTTTTAGTATAAGAAAAAGACAGAGAGCGACCCGCTCTCTGTCTTTTTCTTATACTAACTCAACTAATTTCTTTTGTTCCACGAATCCTCATACACACAGAAATCTAAGGCCGACTGCAGCCGTAACTAAACTTCTACAAAGATATCTACAGTTAAAACAAAATAACATGTTACCAGACATCGAACGCACCCTTGTATCCCGAGCATTGGTAACTTAAAAGACACACAAAAATTAACCTTTACTCCATCTACCCTTGACCCCATCCTCCAAACTAAACAACGAATACAACCTTCACGAAGAAGGACTTGTAGTTTTCAAGACTGATCTTGCAAAAAGCCCTGCCCTCTCCTTCAATTGCTCGTCTTGCGGCCAGAAACTTCGAGAAGCAACTGTTGTTGAGCTCGAACAATGGACTATGTTAGATTGAAACATGTGAGGTTAGTGTAAAACGGCCGTGAAATTTGGGGTAACAGTACATTTGGCTCGTCTGAATCGTCCACCACAAACATGAATATGGTTTGAAGCTGAGATTTTTAAACTTAAATTTATAAACAAATGAAAACCTGCTTCCGCTTGTTTTCTTCTCCTGGGGCCCTTCCATCAGGACTTTCAAATTCGTATGTTCCTCCCATTTGATGGGATAGATAAAAAAATACTTTGCTTGATATAACTAATTATGGTAATCAACAAAATACAAATGTAACGTAAATGTAATGATACGTTTCATTTTTTTTAGTTAACGGGAAGGAGTTCCTTTTTTATAGATGGAACTTGTAACGGGAAAGTGTTCCGAAAAGCAAAAAAAGAAAAAAAAACTTTAGTTTTTTTTTTTTTAGGAATGTGTACAACATTAGCTTTTACTATAGGCGTTTTCAGCGTCTTTTGCGTTCCGCAAGCCACCCGGGAGCGAGCTCAGACACCACTGTGCAGACGACAGAGATGGCAGTAAATACATTATTGTAATAAAATTACAGTAATTAAATTAGTTTTGGGGTAACGAGTAATGTAATAAATTACCTTTGTAAGCTGGTATTTAGTAATGTGATAAAATACTTTCAAGCAGTAATTTTGAAAAAATTACTTATTACTTTTGAAATTGCTTTAATCCCAAATTAGAAAGTTACTTTGCTAGCTTTAAAAAATAAAAATAAAATATTTTGCAGTGTGAAATGTAGCGAACGAGTCATCAGGCCGAATAAACGACGCTCATTTGAGCGAAAAGCCTCCTACGAAGAACTTGACAGACGCATAAAGGCTGGCTCTAAAGGCGAAGGAAAAAAGCTTAAGTGTAAAGACATCGCTGAAAGACCACGGCTCACAAACTCCAGGCAAGACAGATTCACGGCGTCACGTCATCACGACGATTATATACTTCGTTCATCCCTAAACAGACAGTGCGGTGGCCAGCACCAATCAACCACCTTTCTTTGATCAACAAGGTGTGTAGTTGGGCAAGTTGGTTGGTCATGTTGAAATGGTATTAAAACAGCGCAAACAAAAGACGAAGGACCAGTGGAAGAACAACGCCGACACGGCGCTGACTTACAACTGAAAAAAAATTTACTTCTGCTCGGTACAGCAAGTAAACATAAAACTAACCGGATAGACACAAAGCCAATCAACCCGATGACACACCCGTCCCCCATCATGGCGACACACGCCTACAAGCACTTGCCCGGCTTCCGAATAAAATCAACCTCGTCACTCGCTAGGGTATGGACGGAGCACTTACACGCATGCCCGCGTCATAGCTAGCAATAAAAAAGCTTCGTCAATTTGCATAGCCGACTTGCTTCTGTGCCGCGCTAAAATCCTAATGTCATCAAATATCGGAGAACATGTACACGTATCACAATGGACAGCAAGGTGGCCAGACGGGGAGCAGATCAAGGAAAGAGAGTGTTCCCTCGCCCGGAAAAAGGACGGGTCAGCTGATCCTTTGATCACCTGACTCGTCCCTTTCTCTGCGTGTGTCGATGACCGAGAGCCTTGTTAGGTGGCGAAAGATATATCTGTGACTGTTCCAACGAGCACTTAACTTGTACCGCACTGTCAGCTTGGGGATGAACTGCTTATAGGCTACAAGGCGAAGGACACATCACCAATGAGGTCAACACATGTTAAAACCTGAAAGGACAGGACAAACAGGTCCCCAGCCTTCTTGCTCTTTCGTCAAGCAGAGTCAAGCCGTAAGCTTCGACCATTGTGAACAACAAACGGACGGAATAAATAGTTAATCCAAAATGGCTTGTCCAGGCCCTCGAACATTTCGTGCGTGTTCTTGGTCTTGTTAAGTAAAGGTGCTTTTTGCAGTCGTAAAAGCCGGGAATCGAGCAAGGCTAGATCTGATCGCGGTCTGTCTTGCTGCCTTTCCTTGGAAAGTTTATTCGGGAATAAGCGTACGAGCAGACATCGCCACCAGTTTGTCGGGAAAGTGCACGTTTTAGGAAGCTCGCGCCATCCCTTTACTCAACTGGTGACGCTTCTGCCTTGCAAAATCCAGCCCCTTGCGTGACAGCGCGCAGTAAATTCAGATCTTCGGGTGTCTGAGAAAAACAATCCTTGAAAAAGATCACCAGGAATATATCAGCAAGTGCACTTGGAAGAATAGGATTAGATTGCATCCGAGGCGGAAGAAAAACGTTTCACGTCACGTGCAACGTTAACGTTAGTGGTCAACTCCTTACTCCTTGTACAAACGAGCTCCCATGGTCCGACTTAACATACTGACACTGACTATCACTTATTCTAAATCAGGAAGACGGCAACATATCACCTTTTAACTAAGGGCCTTCACCGTTGAATGAACAGCGAAACCGGCAAGTCGACTATGTGTAAGTCACATCTAAAGAAACTGTTCACAATGTTGAACACTTATGTCATGCGCGCCACCAAAAGGACTGTTCAGTAGGGTCTACTTTGAGGCGCATAAGGCTGTTGCTGTGTAAACAGAAAGATCTGAGTTCGGTACATGTACTATAAATAAGATGAGCACGAATGACAGCCTCAAGGTATTAAAAAGTAACGCCAAATTAATTTCATTACGTTTGGAAAGTAAACTTAATTTAATGTCATTCCTTTTAGTCTGCAGTAACTTCTAATGTAATTTCTTTTCTTTTTTGCAGTTTTAAAAAAAGTAATGAGTAACGTAATTTAATTAGTTTTTGAAAGTCATTTTGCCATCTCTGGCAGACGACGAAGAGGCTGGAATATAGACATCGAAAATACGCCGCCGCAGTTATTCGCTTTATGTTTTAATATTTCACCACCTCTGAGTTTAGCTCAAAAACCTTAGACGTAAAAAGCTTGGCAAAACAATGCCCGCGTGCCCAGTTTCAGGTACCTACGTGTGAAATTTGGATTTTATAAGACACGCGAAATGTGCTGCTCCTTACGGCTACACCCTGTACTCTCGGTTGTGGTCTGTCAGGCCACGAGAAGAGCGTATCAAACAACATTTGTCGCCGAGAGCTTAAAGATCGCGTGCATGGAGAGTCTCGAGCATGCCATTATCGCTTCGCATCCAATAGGATAGCGGCACTAGCCGATACGATTACCGTACTAAAACGCATGCACGTAATATAGAGTTTTAAGGAATCATTTTGGCACATCCGATACTGTATGATGGGCCCTCCGGTACGAACTGCACATCTGCGAGTCTTCTGCGGTATCACATGCGAGTCTTCTGCGGTGTCAACTGCGCATGTGCTCACCCTATCGCAAGTGCACGTCTTACCATATTGGATGTTCAAAAACGGTTCCCTAAAACTCTCTAATAAGCCGCGCCCTGGGTTTCTTAAGCTGACAATGGCCCTAGGTTAACTCGTGTTTGTAATTACACTGATTTTCGATTGATTCACGAATACTAAACAAAAACAAAAACAAATCGTCCTTGTTTTTATGTGAGTGTATGCTTACCGAATTGGATGCTAATGTCTTACCGCATAGAATGTGAAAGAAAGGCTCCCTAAAACTCTAATAAGCCAAGCTCTGGGTTTCGTAAGCTGTTACCGACCATGGGTTAACTCGTGCTTGTAAATACACTGATGTTCGCTTGACGAATGAATACTCAAGAAAAACAAAAACAAATCGTTTTTTTTATGTGAGTATATGCTTACCGTATCAGATGCTAATGTCTTACCGTATCGAATGTGCAAAAACGGTTCCCTAAAACGCTCTAATAAGCCACGCGCTGGGTTTCTTAAGCTGACAATGACCATAGGTTAATTCGTGTTTGTAAGTACAGATGTTCACCTGATACACAAATACTAAAGAAAAACAAAAACAAATCGTCCACCTTTTTTATGTGAGTATATATATATATATATATATATATATATATATATACATATATATATATATATATATATATATATATATATATATATATATATATATATATATATATATATATATATATATATATATATATATATATATATTGTATTACCTTTAAACAGCCGCGGACTGTAAATCTTGTTACTGACTTTTTTATTTATTTTATAAGAGTTCTGACAATCAAGTGCCTTACGCGGACTTTCGCCACCGTTCGCGAAAGAATTAGTCATAATGCTCGATGGTCTACATTTTATTCAGTGTCAACAGAATCAAAACAAAAAGTTGACTGTTGAACTTTTTTTACGTTTATTAATCGCATTCATACCCTTTCATTTATAAGAGTTTGTATAAATGAATATGCAGCAAAGTGTCTCGTTTATGATATTAAGCTAAAATAAGCGTTGTATTTTTTTAAAGACGAATAAAAATAAGGTAGGTATTTAGATACACTCGTTTCCTTAACCTCATGCGATTGACTCCTAGAATTAGAATTTAATAATTGTCTCTCAAAACGAATAATCAAAAAGGCAAACAGCTTAAAGACTCTAAAGGGAAAAGTCGGTTCACTTCTCGTGGAATGCCTTTTCTCCTGACAGAAATCGGAACGTCGAAGATACATCCACGGTAAAATGCCTCCCGTGTTTCCAAACGGCTGGATTCCAGTTGCTCTTTCTTCCGAGGTTGAACAAAACAAGGTTATACCTCTGAGTGTTATGGGTGAGTAATCTGCTGCCGTCTAGAGAACTCAACAGCTCTCGGGTCGGCTGTCCCCATGCGAGTTTCAGAGAACGCGTTCACGTATAGGAGACAAGTTACCGTAATTCTCGGGCAAAAAGAGTTGTGCCACTCTTCTAGTTGAACCGAGAATCTAGCGAGAAAGGAAGGGGAAAATCCTATCTTAATGAGGGCGTCTAAGGAACGAGCTTGCAATACGCAGGACGTGGCATATCTCGCACAACTTGTTACCGCTTCTCGGCAAATGTGATTTCAAGGTTATCTGATAAAAAAAAGTCATGCACTGGACTTCATTAGCTGTCAGAGATTGCATAGTAGTGCGATTCAGGGTTTGAATTGATACCCGCTACTGTGCCGGCGCTTTTTCATTTGCATGGCATATTTATCGTATATCGTTTTCAGAGTGCAAAAACGGTCCGCTAAAACTCTCTAACCTTCGAGTGGAAAACAAAAAGCATACCGGAAACGGTTCACATTCTCGGCCATTCAGGTACGCGACGAGTGGGTTGTAACGGCCGACCTGTAGCCACACAAAACTTGGAAGCTGTAGAACCCTGTCCGCACAACTCCGTCCGGGAATCGGCGTTGCAGGACTCGAGCTGGTCGCCTTCCGGACCAAAGACGGCGCGGCTCGAGTGATGGACGCCTACTGCCCCCACCTCGGTGCCAACCTGGGCGTAATGGGCCACGTGGTGGAAGACTGCATCGAGTGTCCCTTCCACGGCTGGAGGTTCAGAGGAGTGGATGGGGTCTGCGCATACGTGCCTTATTCTAACAAAAGTACGTCTTAAGTTTTATCTCATGAACTATGTTGGTGTGCGATGTCGCCTGTGTAATCCTCCTCAGGTCAATAACGTGGCTTGTGGCTGCAGCCAAGGAACGTCGCACGGATTCTCCATCAATTGCACCTGAACGACATTAATGCGCGGTATATATTTCCTTGGTGATAAAAAAAAATGTTTTATAATGTCACTAACAAACTTACGACAACATATAAGATAATATAATGTAGAAACGTATATGCACGCGTTACATCCGCCCTATATTATTTATATAAGCTCTAATATGTTTAGTGGACAAATCATTTTTGTAACTGTTTAAATAGGAAGGCATCCCCTTCATTTCATATTTTCTAACACGATTTTATAAAAAGAAAAGCGAATACAACACAACGTCATAATTTAATAAAACAAACATTAAATATAAACGGAAACAGTTTTCCTAAACCGTCGCGACAACTTCGATATCGATTTGCAAGATCCATAGCTCTAAACACTCTCTGTATTCTGTCTCATTGACCAGAGCTTTTAAACTCCTCCCGCCCCACCCTTTTATTTGCCCGAAAATGCCTATCTTTTATTTCAAACAGCGCCCGAGTTCGCAAAGGTCAAGACGTGGCAGGTCACAGAAGTGTACGGGCTGGTACTCGTGTGGTACCACGCGGATGGCGAAGATCCAACCTGGGACATGGTCGAGGAAGAGGGGTGTCCAATCGGCCGGCGGAAGCGAACTGGACTCTGGGAGAGACGAGTCTACGCCCACATTCAGGACATCGCGGAAAACGGAGCTGACGCCAGTCACTTCAACCACCTGCACAAGGCCTCGACCTTCGTAGGGCCTGAGAAGTACGCCCGCGTCTCAGGTGACTCGTGGGCATGCCGCGTTCTGTCGTTCGAATACGACGTCAAGTGGAAAGCGTGCGGCGTCAAGAGCACAGCCACCACTGACCTGCACATCAAACTATTTGGAAGAAAGTGTTTTACGTATCAGGTATATTTCTGGCAGTTGGGGCCGGCCGTAAACGTCGATGAGGGCCAAGGGTCGCTACGGCGACCTTTTGTACGTTCTCTCATTCACGCCGCAAGGGCCACTTGACTTGCGCATCGCCATTCAGACTTTTGGAGACACCAGTCTTTTGTGGCCAGCGCGGAAGTTTATGGAGAGTGCAACGGGAATCATGGTAAGTCTTAAGTTACATATGTCATTAAGATGATAATTTTTTAGATTATTTTATTAAAGGACATTTTGACTACTGTTTATTTTAAGACAGTACACAGTGCTGTCTGAATTATGTGGGCTGACGCTTATTAATGTGCGGCCGTATGCGACGCATAAACTTGGGCTGAGAATATTTACGATAAACACACATCAAATAAATGTCTGGAAAAATTATATATATATATATATATATATATATATATATATATATATATATATATATATATATATATAATATATATATATATATATATATATATATATATATATATATATATATATATATATATATATATATATATATATATATATATATATATATATATGCGAATGCGTAGCAAAGAGTATCAGGAGCCTGCAAGGCTTTGAATCTAGGACAAGACGACTGTCTTTGCTGGGAGAAGATTATGAATTTTCAAAATTTAGTAACTCTGGTATCTACGTTATATTGTATGAAAAAGGGTCCTGTTTTAAAAGTAACGATTCACTCACATACTGTGCTTCTGTGGTGGTAGCTGCAATCTACACCTGCTTCTTTTTTATCGTCGACCATTCACTGCACTTGCCAGATCTCGCCACATCGGACCTCACTATGTTCCCCAAGATAAAAAAAGAAAAAAGAAACAACACACAAATTCGATGATGTTCCACTTGCTTTGTGGTGATAACGTCATTGACTATGTGATCTGTTTTTTCGAGGACATACTTCAATATTTTCTTCCACATGTATTGAAACATTGGATCATCGTTGCACACGTGACATTAGCTTGGGGCGGCGGGGGGGGGGGGGGGCTACGCTGAAGAGCAACCATAGTGCCCCTTCGTTCTTAGTCAAAGCTTTCTGGAACGTCCTTTAACAGTGCTCATTGCTTGATTGCAGCACAAAGAAGCTTGGGAAAAATGATAAGAAGACTTAGAACAACTTGATTTGATATATTGCTCGCCTATTTTTCTGCAGCTGGACCGAGACATCATTGTTTGGAATCGAAAAACCTTCTTGCAGAGGCCTTTCCTCGTAAAAGAGGATCACGCTATCCGTTCTTTTCGCAAGTGGTACTCCCAGTTCTACAGTAGCAAGAGTCTCACGTGGCAAGAAGTGAAGGAAAAGACCCTTCACTGGTGACGGCTGCACTAGGACATGCATCGATAAAAAATATTCGTACATTCCTTTCGCGCAGGACAAGCGGAGTATCAGTTAGGGTGAAGATTATAACGTAGATTAAGCTGCAAACAAATTAGGAGAAAATGTTTATTACTTTGTGTCGGCGGACGTTTCCACAGCGGGAAACCATAGAAAACGGCGTGTGCGACTGACGAAGCCCTAAGCTTCTTTTGGTGCGCAGCCAGTGAAGTACAGAACAAAATACACAAGAGTGAGGGAATCGGGAAATATATAGTCAAAATAAACTGTGTTCACCAATCCATCTTCCGGATAGGGTTACATCTGAGAAATTGAGATATCGTCACTTTCTATTTTCTATTCCTTCGACGTTTTGATAATTCCTTTCCAGCCCAGTCTCAGGTTAATTAAACGTGGTCTACACGTGTTGATAATTTCCGATCGGCGAGGGGCATGCGCTGTGGCTCTCCGAAAGCACTGATGTCTTTGTATGTGTCTCAGAGATTACCACTAGAGAAAAGAAAAGCTATTTTTTTAGGTTGGCACAGATCGTCAAGGAAAATCTTCTTATATACTTAAACGAAACAGATCGCTCAGTCCTTTTATTGAAAAAGACTATTCCTACTTACAAAGAAGGAAGGCGAGCATTTTAATTTGCGTCTACCCGTTATAACTACGAAGTCGATGTTCTAGCTACAGGAAACATCGAATGATTTGGTGCTGTGTTCTTGGAGAATAGGTGCCCCTACGTTTGCAATAGCGTTTCCCATGTGATGTATATAAAAATCTGTTGACGCTTTTATTTTGTCCTTCCACTGTGCTGTTACGTCATTGCCTTCACAAACCAGGCTCTCATCCAGTAAATTACAACGTTGCTATTGCATGATTTATAGCATTCTCTGGCCTCTCACGTCATATCATAACAAAGTTTCTAGTTGGAAAGAATGACAAGAAGATTCATGGCTGGACTCTTTGGGAATGCGTTAGCATGACCTTTGGAAACTCCACACACGTCCCTCTTTGACAAACGCTAACGTTGACCCCTTCACTTTTATCTTTTGGTGTTCCTTTTCGCTTCCTGTATTTTTTGCCGCCTTTTTCGGCGTCTTTGCGGGGTCAGTGTTAGCGTTTCCCCAAAGGGGGACGTGCGTGGCGTTTCTGAAGGGCCACGCTAACGGATTCCCGAAGATTCGACCAATGGATCTTCCTTTAATTTTTAAACCCCTTTTTGTACTCTGCCTGTCAGACTACGTCGACGCTCTTGGATTTTAACTACACACACACACACATTACAGCACATGCACCGCTACTACGGAAACACGGGGCGAAGAACAACCGGCGACGGGAGAGTGGCAACTGAACACGCTTGCATTCCACCGCGCCGCTGCCTGCCACCTCCGAGATAAAAAAAACCGTAGTGCTAAATGAAATGGCGTCATCAGAGAAGGTCAACGCTGGGCACAGATTGGACACGACGATTCCATCCACGTTCGACTCAAACTCGACACGAAGCCGAGGGCTGACGCAGCATTCGTTTCAAATCTGTATCCAACGTTACGTGCCTTCTCTGAGAGACGCCGTCTCATTCAGCACTACGGCTCTGTTATCTAGAAGGTGTTGCGCATCGCATCTCACTCTGGCTCCGCGCCAGCTGTGCGCGTCACTTTGCCGACAACGAAAGTGCTCGATTTGACAAAAACCTGGCGGTGTCTGTCAGTTTGTGGGTACCGGGGAGAGAGGGAGAGGTTGACGTGTGCTCACGTCAGCGCTTCGGACCAATGGGAGCGTCGCATGCGACAACTAACAAAGCGAAAGACACCGCCTGGTTTTCGACAAAAGGAGCGTTCTGATGCTACCGGATTAAAACAATCACGTAGAAGCGAATAACCTACGTCACTAAGGGAGAGACAAACCTGAACACCCATACCTTATGCAAGCATCTACCTATCGTTTATTTAAATCGTCTTCATTTATGGCGCAATGTACAAGGCAAAAAAGCAAAACAAAAAACAAAGAAAGCAGAAGAGGAGTGCGAGGGGGAGGTAGGATTCAAGGCATTAAGCTTTTGTCACGCAGGTGCTTGTGCCTGCCTGAGTTAAATGAAGGACGACAGGCAACCAAATCTTAAAAATTGGTACTCCTAAGTTTTTAGAGGCCTAGTCGGCTCTTCTTCAGGGGTGACTACGGAAATAACTGTTGAGGAGCTTTTTTTTTTCCAGCTATATGGTTGGTTTTAGTCCTGTATTTATTGTTTTCCAAACCGGAGAGATGTCTCTCAAATATCAACTTTCAAGTTTTTTTCCCGCCAGAGTTATTTCTGGCATTGGCGAACGGAGGTGATTGACATGAAAGTGGAATTTTCAACATTTGCCGAGTAGACGCCATTGCGTCTACGCGACTAGGGTGACGTCTAAGGGTGTTTTGTTGCCACCCCGCCTTTCCTCGAAACAAACGACGTGACTTCGAAGTCTCAGTTCTTTATGTGCGGATGTCCTGCGGCAACTTTGGTCTGGATTTTGTGGACCTACTACAAGAAATTCACTTCTGAGAAACAAAGAAAGGTAAGTCTCAACATCAGAATTGGCTAATTCTAATGGTAATGGAGTATCGGTGGTGCCGCGCGGACAGGAAACAAATAACTAATGCTCTTTATAATTACTCTTTAGGTTGGTGGTAAATTTGCATGAGTTATAAACGCAAATGCTTGGTGCTAGGTATCATCACAAGTGCTGTTGCATTTGAAGCGTGAGCTTGATTCACTCTAAGTAACAATGACATTTCAATTACAATTTCATACCTATATATTCCGCTTGCTCCGCCAAAATATTATTTGATCTGCTCGAATCCCGAAACTTTTAAAAATACAGATTGTGTTTGTCGTGAAGTTTGTGCAAAAAGTGTCACTTCTGAGTATCACAAAAGCGTTACACGGTTTCCAGGTCAACACAAAGCATGCATAGCCCATAGCAGGCAATTAATAAGGCATACTTAGTCCTTATTATTCATACATAGTCATAAGTACAAAGGATTAATCTCAGTCAGCTAAATTCACCAAGGGGCTCAGTAGACCCTGGACACTGCCCCATGTGATACGCAGTCCGACGTCTTTGTTCTGCGGCACAAGAAGGAGGTGAAAACAAGCACAAGCAGCTGAACTAAGTGCGACTGGCAGCCGACGATCGCACGCGTCTGCACGCGGCTGTCTGCGTCAAGAGATACTTAGTACTTCATACTTAGGCAGCAGGCGTCCATCGGCGGCGAGGTATACTTAGTCCAGTCTACTTCGTCCACAGGCAGCCGTTGGTGTCGAGTCACACCTAGTCCGCAGGCGACCGTTGGTGGCGACACCCACTTAGTCCAGCATAATTACTCCGCAGGAGACCGTCAGCAGCGGGTCATACACTGCCCAGCATGCTTTGTGTGCACGCGTATATATGTCGGCCGCAAGTTATATTTAGTACAGCATACTTAGTACGCAGGTGACCGTCGATAGGAATGCATACTTAGTTCAGCATACTTGGTCTGCAGGCGACTGTCGGAGGCGATTCAAAGGCTTAGTCCAGCATGATTAGTCCACAGCCGACCGTTGGGATGCATCATAGTGATTCTAGCGTACTTCGTCCGCAGGTGACCGTCGATGGAAATTCATACTTAGTTGAGCTTACTTGGTCCGCAGGTGACTTTCTTAGGCGAGTCATACATAGACCTGCATGCATAGTCTGCAAGTGACCGTTTGGATGAATCATACTGATTTTATCATATTTGGTTTGCAGGCGATGTCGGCGGCGCGGCATACTTAGTTCAGCATAATTAATACTCAGGTTACCTTCGGCGGCGAGTCATGCTTAGCTCAACATACTTGGTCCGCCGGTGACTGTTGATGCGAATCACACTGCGTCTAGCATACTTAGTCAACAGGTGATCATCGTCGGCGAGTCCTATTTAGTTTAGCATAATTATCCTGCACGTAACAGTCGGCGTTGAGGGATAATCAAGCCAGCATACTTAGACCGCAGGCAACCGTTTGCGCGCGGAGCTGGAGCCTGACGAAACGCAGCTCTCCACGTGGAATCAGGGCATCACGGAGTTGATCCTAACGTACCAAGGGATAGCACTGCAGGAGAATGACGTCGCAACTTCAGGCAGCAGTCTATAGAAAGCGTGCAGGTTGCAATAAACCTCCACTTTTTGCAATTACTTTGTGTACCACAAGGGGTTCCTTGCAATGCAAGGTCAATTTTGATTGAAGACCCTACGCGCACCCATAAAAAGCAGAACTCATGGACAACGTCTGAATAAAACATACTCGTGACACAGTTTACTCCTCAATTATTTGAAATTTGTGTTAATCATAATGTTTAACTCGGAGATCACAAGAGTGTGTCATGTGAGCAGCGCATTTGAACCCACTCTAAGCTCCTCGTAACCAAGCATTACAAATCACGGGACGCACGCATAACGCTCGCGTGACACGTTTTGTGCTTTCCGGGCATATCAAGTTTGTTCGAATCGTTATATTTCCACATGTTGGCAATGTTGTATAAAGTGTCAACGTTTACAGGAAGTTCACGTCGACAAGGCCATTGGTTGGTTGAGTGTTTAGTATCAGTCACTTTTCCCGAGAAGATTTTGTTCTTCTGTAAATTGTTTTCTCGTCTACTCTGTTTTGTCTGCCGACGTGCGTCAACGCCACGAAAACTTTTTAAAATATCTAATTTGCCTCCAACCTGTGGTTTCTACTTAGCGCACCATGATTCCGAGCTTATAGATTTTAACCGACACGTCCCCGGTCTTAATCCCAACCAGATACAAGGGATTGACACTCGTCATTCTTAACCGCAGACAGCGAGTTATGCCATTTTATTTTGCTTCATCAATGTGCATGCTAAAGATACTCAGCCGTCTTTCACAAACGATTTTTGTTTTCTTTCGGAACTGGCCAGCGTTGCAACGATACATTTGCGACGAAACGCGACCCACATTTCAAAACTGCTGGATCCAGATCCTACTATCGCCCGAGTTGGAAATCAACAAAGTTAAGTTCCTAAACTTAATGGGTTAGTGAGTTGAACACGAACGTTAAAATATTCTGCTTTATTTGCCATCCCTTCTTTGAGCAGGCCAGAGCACACGAACCTGCTTTTTATATTCGCTTTGCGAGCACTGCAACGTTAGGGTGAATAGGGTTCCTTTAACGTTTCCACGACTGGTATTTTTTTTTCATGCGTTTATTTAGTCTTTTTTCGCCTGATTAGGTTGTAACTGTAGAATGCAGCAAATCGCCGCAACTATGGCGGTGGCAAAGAAGCAGGCAGACACTGTAGATATAGTGTCAGCGAGACAAGGGAAGCTTTCGCCTTAAAGCATTTGAGTCGTCCTATGACGACAGCAACTGCGTCCACTCGACTGCTTCGACCTTTTTACGGACAATCGAAGACAATCAATAGAATCGCGTTCACCCAGAGCTCAAAAGATGTTAGGTCTTTGGCCCAAGTTCTGCCTTCAATCGACTCTTCAACCCCACGAGCATCTGGCGCTCACTAGATTACCAACATGCAAGGTAAATGAAGATGTCCGACCGCGCTGTATTTATAAATTTATCGACGCTTTTTGTACCACCACTACTCAGCCTACACACGCATATGATCCTCGTCCTCTCATTTCCTTTTTGGCCGATGATAACCTTCGAGTTCTGGTGACTGTTAACGAAGGGTCCTCTGTATTGATGCCAGAAAAACACTATTCAAATTCTTACTCGCGTCGCCGTGAGTAAGAATTTAAAGCAGGTGCAAGTGGCTCTAATACAGGTTAAGGCGCAGGCATTAAAGCCCTGTGAACGCCGTTCCTTGACACAATTGGCCGGAAACATCACAAAATCAGCACGGCTTCATCTTTAGTTGTTCTTGTGTAAAAACCCATAAGGAAGCCTGCCTTTTACGTACCATCAACACTGAGTCAGGCACGTGGCAGCGCCAGATGGCTAGGTTCCCTCAAAATCACCCATCCGGTTTACGAATTAAGGACCCCTTTTTAGTCAGCAATCCTGAAGCAATGATGGAAGCTTTAAAGGACAATGATTTTAACAACCACTTTATGTTCATCGTTGACGTACAATACCTCTTTTATTCCCTCTCACATGGAGCATTACTCGCATCAGTCAAATCCTGTATTGAAGAACAAGGGAACTTCACTTCAGAAATTCTAATGGTGTGTCTTTAGAGGATTTTCTGGAACTTTTGCAATTCTATCTAAACTTTATGATCGTTGGTTGGAAAAATGATACCTTTTTACAGCGTAAGGTGTGTGCATAGGATCATGTGTGGCCCTTCATGATTAGTCATATTTTTCTAGCAAAGGTTGTTAGAGCACTTCATGGTGTCCTCAGCAGATCACAAGTGTCAAATCTGTTTCGATATATTGACGATTTTTTGTTTGTGTATCTCAAGTCTGCTGAATGTGATAACCTAGATAAGGTTATGAACGTATTTTCCAGGTGTGTCTTTGGTCTCAAGTTCACAGTTGAAAAATCTTTGGACGGGTACTTACAATTCGTAGACCTTGCGTTATCTCTTACACAAACACTATCTGCTGGAGTTTTTCCCTTTGATCAAAAAAGGGCATCCTTCATTATACGTCAGCACATTCGAAAGTTGTTAAAAGGGGGATTGTAATTTCCATAATTTGGGCTGCGCTTACGTAGTCTTGCTTTCACACTGTCCGTGATGGTTTTAATACTCAAGGTGATAGGTTCCATTCGTCGGGCTTCCCATCACAGGTCTTAAACGAGGTGGTGGGGCCTCTTGATACGTAAGATTGAAAGGGTTCAGAGAAGGAAACCTAGATGTCACCAGAAACGAAAGGTACCTGTCCTATACATGCACAAACATCGCATAATTTAAAAAGAGGAGCCAAAATGTGCGATGTGCCTGTGGTGTTTTCAGCTCCCAAAAGTATGGCGCAAATCTGTTCCAAGGGTCGCTCTATAGCGGAAAACCTTAAAAAAAGCCAAGTGCCAGAAACACCAAAGCAAACCTCATATGTCGTGTTCAATTGGCGGTGTGTTCAAAATCCCACTAACGGAGCGATGTGGGCCAAAGCGGCCAGTGCCTGAATTATCGCTTTCTCAAGCATGATCGTTCACTGAAATCTACGGGGGGGGGGGGGCGTCATCTTTCCGCACATTGCAATACATGCTTGGGTTCTCCAATCCTTAAAGGCACAACAATATTTGGACATTATCGAGACAAGACGACTCGCGAAATTGTGGAAGCGCATTGCATTAATAATTTGGGGGGCCGCTGCATTAGCCACCCACCAGTGACACTGCTCCAAACCGAAACTGTTTTCAGATCGGACTATGGGGCAACGACATCGTAGTTGGATGGTGTTGTGTCGCGTGTTTCACACTCTGGCACTGCATGTCTTTCTTCCTTTCGTGTAGAAATTCATTTGCCAGTCAACGCTTGTGTGATGTGCACGTTCCTTCTCTCTGACCATGCATTTTATGTGCTTGTTTTGTTCATTAAACTATGCAAATACGAGTGGCATTGCAGTTCGGCATTTTCTAAAAGAAAGAGCATCCGCTTCATACAGTTAACGTAATTAAAATATTTTAAACAGCAGTAGGGCAATTGGTCGCAAAAATATGTTATAGCAGTGACAGGCATGTTGACGGCAAGGGTGGCGGAGGTGCTGCCCTCTGAAGACAGTTATGCCTCTCACATTTTCATTTTATTACATCAATAGTGGTTCGTGCTACTCTGGGAACAATTAGTACCCACAAAGTATGAGTGCATCATTTCGTCTCGAATGACAGATAAGAAGCGGCGAATAACTGGAGAAACTAAACGTTTTAATAGGGCAAACTTGTGTTGAAACAAAATTGAAGAAAGTTAGCGTCGTAGGTGTCGATGTCGATGAGACAGCAGGATCGAGCGGTGGGGCGAGACTGACCCCGGACCGCCACGCGAAGCTCACCTTGTACACGCGTGGGTTTCTGGAACATTCGGCGTAAAACGTTCGGCGCGTTGAACATTCTGTACTTCGTACCTCGATCGCACGACACGGTTCTCCAACGTACGAAAATGCTGGATAAAAAAATAAAGAAAACAAACGTCCGCTCCCGGTAATTGAGCCTGGGGCGTCCGCGGGAAATCCAAGCACGGTAGCAATTCGGCCAGGCATGGGCTTGCTCGGCGACGGGCGTGGCATTACTCCCACCTTTAAAAAGCGCATCGTCTCGATGCAACGTGCCAGGAAACAAGAAAGCAAAACAAAAAACATGGCCGACTACGGAGGCTTGTAAAATACAGTTATATCGATCGTAGTACGGCTTAAGGCGCACGACGCGGATGGCTTCCAGTCTTGGAGGGCGGCGTGATGAAGTCCGTGCTCTGTAGGGCACCACCTCGTAGTTCAGATATCCGAGTCGACGAAGCACCTTGTAGGGTCGTAATAGCGTTTCAACAGCTGCTCGCTGAGACCGCGGCGGCGACTGGGTCTCCAGAATCACACCGTCTTTCCGGGCTGGGGGTGAATGACCTCGTGACTAATGCTTTAGCGGCCAGCGTCGACACGTCGCTGGTAATGACTCCGGAGTCGCGCGAGCTGGATAACTTCTTCAGCTTGTTGAGCAACCACGTGGGCGACGTGGATCGTCAGCTGGTTCGTGGGGCAGCATCGCGTCCAGCATGGTCGTTACTTTTCGGCCATACAACAGCTGAAACGGTGTACAATCTGTGGTCTGTTGCACCTGCATGTTGTAAGCAAACGTGATTTTGGGTAACACCTCGTCCCACATCTTGTGCTCTACCTCGACATACATGGAAATCATGTAGGCAATAGTTTTGTTTTGTCTTTCTGTTAGTCCATCTGTCTGCGGATGTACACAGTGGTTCGATGGTGGGTGGTGCTACTGAGACAAAGTATTTCTTGCGTCAGCCGAGCCATGAGCGATGATCCACGGTCTGTAAGGAGGACTTCGGGGGCGCCGTGCCGGAGGACAACGGACTTAATGAAAAACTTGGCGACTTCAACAGCCGTACCTGATGGAAAGGCTTTCGCCTAGGTGTATCGTGTGAGATAATCGGTCGCAACGATTATCCATCTGTTTCTATGCGTCGATGGTGGGAACGGTCCAAGTAAATCCAGTCCAATTTCCTGGAATGGGGCAGATGGCGGCGCTATAAGGTGAAGAAGTCCTGCCAGTTTCGTCGGTGGTTTCTTCCGTCGTTGACACTCGTAGCAAGATCGTGTGTAGTGATGGACTGTCTTCGAGCTTGGGCCAGTAGTTCTTTTTGCGTATCCTGGCAAGAGTGCTGCTGTAGCCAAGGTGTCCTGCCGTCGGGTCATCGTGGCAGACTTGAAATATTTCTTCTCAAAAACTGGAAGGGATCACCAACAACCACGCCGTGTTGTTTTTGTTGACGTTCTCCTTGTAGAGCACATCTTGTCGGTTGAAGAATGTTGGCAGTGTTCATATGAAAACATGAGGAACAGGGCTTCCTTGTCCTTCTAAGTGCTCGATAAGTCCTCGTAGTTCAGGATAATCTCTTTGGAGGTCTGCCATGTAGCTGATATCTAGTGCACCGAGGAAACATTCGTTGTCGTCATCTTCAGTGCAGGCAGGACCGGCTTTGGCGAGGGCCCTTGACAGACAATCGGCATCACTGTGCTTTCGGACCGAACTTCGTGCATGCTGGTCGAAGTGACCAAGGACGGGAGGTGTCAGAAGTCTTCGTTTAAGCTCGTAGAACACTGGCTGGTGCTCTTCTATCTACTGAAATCTTTCAGCGCCTTGGTAAGGTATGACAGCGGCGCAGAAAGCTTCGCGAAATCTCGAAACTGTGGCTACGGCGCGCATCTTCTCTGAGTCAGGACGAACACCCTCACTGCTCACGACGTGGCCTAGGAACCTGAGGCTTACCATTAGGGAACAGAGATTTCGTTGGCTTGAGGGTATTCCAGCGGCCTTGATGGCTTAAAGTACGACACGAAGTCGTCGTAAGTGCTCGTGGAAGTAGCTGGCGAACACTACAACGTCGTGGAGGTAGACGAGACAGTCCTGTCATTTTAAGCCTGCGAGCACGATGTCCATGACACGCTGAAATGTCGCCGGCGCTGTGCATAGGTACGAAGGGCATCTCTTTAAATTCGTACTGTTCATCGGGCGCGAAAAAGACAGTTTTCTCCTGGTCCGGTTCCTCAACCTCGACCTGCCAGAAGCCATTCTTCAAGTCCATCGACGAAGAGTATCGGGAGTGCCGCAGGCGGTCTACAAGTATCGTCGATGCGAAAGTAGCGGGTACACGTTTTTCTTTGTCTCAGCATTGAGTGGACGACAGTCCACTCAGAATCTCAGGGTTCCGCTCTTCTTCTTTACCAGCCCGTCAGGTGAAGCTTATGGACAGCTTGACGGCTGGATGATGTCACCATCAAGCATTTCCTCAACCTGTTCTTGAATTACTTCCCTCACTTTCAAAGAGACACGGTACGATGACTGGTGGACTGGGCGCACGTCACCGTCGGCAACAATCCGATGTTTCACCACTGGT